>PPOL03000089.1:0-38886 GCA_003708905.3 Monosporozyma siamensis
CCAATAGATGCTAGTGTTTGTTTACCTATCAGCTTTCCATATTGGTGGTGTTAGTGGTGGTGTCAGCAGTGGTATATTTAGCTGGTGGTATGGTGGTATGGTGGTATATTTAGCTGGTATAAGTTGTAACTGATAATATTACACTGGTTGGGAGGGTGGGTGGCACCGGTGTATCCTATTTAGTGGTTTTGATGGTCTTGGCTGGTAGTATGGTGGTATATTTGGTGGTAGTATGGTGGTATATTTGGTGGTAGTATGGTGGCATTATAGTTGGTATAGTGGAATTAGTCAACATCAAAAAATAGTTTGTGGTAATAGCACACTGGCTGGGTGGGTGGGTGGCATTAATGTTTCCATTATTGGTGATTTTGCCAGTGATAAATGATAGGTAGTAATTGTCCAGTTGTCAACAGGAGAATACCAGTTCGAAGCAGCAGCCAACAAGTATCCATAGGCTGACATTTAGATAGCCCATAGCTCAATTGGGCCCCAAACTGAGAACACCAATCATGTATGTAGATATGTAGATGTGTGTATGGGCCTTTTTTCTCTGTTCTTCCCTCCAGGGTCCTCCTCTTCTGATCTCTTCGAGCAATACCGAAATATCGAAGAGATCGCAATTGGGCCCTGGAATTTGGACGCCGGGCCGGGAGCCTCCGGCGCTTGTCACTTCGTACGGCAGAGCTCAAATAGCCGTTTCCAGGCGGTAAGAGGGGTCGCAGGTGATTCCACACACCAGAGATAGTCGAGTGCCGTTGCTCCCAGGTTTCTAGAGCCCCTCTGGCTTTACCTTTTGCATGCTGAAGGCTGCCCCACCAAAAGAATCTTGACAAAAACAAACGACAAAGTTGAAATTGAAAAATGAAAATATGAAAATCCAAAAAAGCGCATATAACCACAGATCCCTAAACAATGGTAACTTAACCACTCTATAGTTAAGTTAGGATTGCAACGCTATTGTTTGAAATCGTAATTATAAGCAGTTCATATTTACAAACCCCTAATTTTCTTATTCCAATATATTTAATTAAAAAGAGGATTTATCACTTGTTTCATTCTTTACTATGATGGAGATATAGTGTACTATACCAAAGAGTTTTATTTAAAGAGGGTTAGGACAATTTCTTTTCTATTGTTTTATTTCTCCTTAGTTGCTAAGCACACTATTGGCTGGAAACGATTACTTGTCACTATCAAATATAATAGGGTGTAAAATATTTATTTTTAGATGTAGCCAAGTTATAAAGAGAATTTCCAAAGCTTGCTTTTCGGGCTTGCTGGAAAGAATATTTCTTGTAACACTGTTGAGAACAATGGCCGTTGCAATCCTTAAGAAAAGATAAACACCTCAATTACAGTGTATTTGACCCCATATTCAGGATCAGCTTGTGAATCTTGCTGATTGAATATGAAGCTAGCTTCAATGTTTATGTTACTAATAGTGTTATGATGTTATATTGGATTTGTTGGCTATGACATCTTATGTTATTTTAACTTAGCTCAGGCATATATTACCTATATCTACATCTGTTCTAATGTTGTCACTTTTCAAGATAGATTAGAAGATCAAGGAGGGCTTACACCAACGATGAAAAAAGATTTTCTACAATGACGGTTACTTCCATAACATAACTAATATTGTTTTTTCGGCTAATGTAGCTTAAATTTGAACTTCTGTGACAACTTTTATGAATTAAATTACCCGTATGGGATCATCAAAAAACAAATACATACTCTCCCATTAACCTAAATTACCTACTCTGCGTGAATACCTAGGCAATTTACTAAATTTGCCAGACACAAAAAACAATATCTAGAGCAACTGGTTTAGTATATATATTCAAAGAGTTCTATCTCAAATTAATACAAGGCATATTTGTGGGATTAATCCTGGTCTATGATCCTACAGAACAATGCTTGTTACAGAAATCACCAAAGGCAAGTATATTAGTAGCATATACGATACTGTAGGACCTAAATTACCACTGCAATTTTTATTTGATCAACGAGTATCTGGATATGTGTACTTATTACTTCTCTTAGTGATAAGCTTGGTTTGGGACTTGGGGATTTAATAGAATATTTATATCCTTAAACAGTAGATGGCATTACCGAGTCGGAAAGGTGTTTTTTTAATGAAGGATAATTACAAGGTCGAATTCTTTGGACCACGCTTTATAATTAACTGTTACTTTCAAGTTATGACGGAAGATACATATCACACCTGTGGGGTTACTATATCTAAAGACTGGCTCGGTAAAGCAAGCAGTTAGGAAGGAATATCAATATCAGGAATACTTGTTACAGAATTGGAGCTCATTGTGAAGAGAGTAGCATCGAATGCTTAAACAATATTTCCAAAGGTTAGGTATTAAAGTACATATATAAGAATAATCTAGGAGCAAGCTACGTATGTAGTATAGGTAAATTTGTAAGAGCTTGACTAAAGGTCAAATTTAAGCTACCCATTATAATATATAGTGTAACGTTATCACATTAAGTACTACTATAATCACTTACTTCATCAATCTATTATATATGTTACATGTAGAGTAAAAGAAGGTAATTCAAGCATATTCATTAGTCGCGTGATATAAAATAATATTTCTAAAATTGTTTTTAATATCTCTAAAATATATATTATTATCAACATCCGTCACAAAATGCAAAAATTACTTTTCGTATAAGACGATTATTAATTGAAGTTGAAGAGAAAAAATGGAGTACGAACTTTTGTTTTTTTTTGATTTACATAAAAAACAAATATACAAAGCATGATGCATAAAAAATGATACAACGACGAATGTATACTGATCATCTAACTAAAATTAAGGGCGGCATTAATTTTGCTGTACGATAAGTATAATCGTCAAGTTACTGATGAAGTAAATTGGATTATGCTACTTACGGAATACAACACCATCATTAGAGAACTATTATGTAGATCTTTAACTTCATCCGCGCACGAAAGTATTTACTTCAGTACTAAGAATATTGATAATGATGGTTACTTTGCCAAGTTAATCCTAAAGCATGTAGCTGATAAAATGAAACACATACGTTTGGCTAAGCTCACTAAACTAATTGCCACTTTCAGTAACACCATTTACTGACGGATATGTCTTTATGAGGTCCTACTGAGGATGTCAACTTTTTATTTTGCTATTCCAACCTCTCAAGAGTATGAGGTTAAAAGTAACTTCAAACGGAAATACCTCAGATGAGTTTATCGGATATGTCTCCATCTATCAACTTGATCATGTAACCTAAATTATTAGCTACCCAGTCGATTAGCTGATACTAGTTTAATTGAGGTACTACAAGCAATAGTGAGATATTGACAAAACAAGTCAATGTGATCAACATTATTGTACTGACAAGTTGGGAATGCAATACATAAAAAGAAAATAGCTTCAGCTGCCAAATCTCATTGCTGTGTACATTAAATAAATAGATATAAGAAAAAGCACAAAAGGAATATAGAGCGCTATTATGTCAAATCTAACGGAGTCTACTGGGTCCTCCATTTTAAATGTGGACTACACTCGTTACCTGCAACAACATAGACTATACCTGGAACGGGCAATACACTATCGACTGCAAAAAGAAACCTCAACAAAAAATTGGACGAGTCCGGAATCGAACCGAAGACCTCTCCCATGCTAAGGGAGCGCGCTACCAACTACGCCACACGCCCAGTATTTCTTTTTTGAAAAGAAAAAAGAATTTTCTTTGATACTCCAGATAGACCATCACCTGTTAAGAGATTAAAATGTTTGTAGTGTTGAAAAAGAGTTCTGAAAATGCTTAATTGTTAGAATATGAACATATTGATTAAAGATAATATTATTGATATGGGATATTTTCCATATTAGGAAATATAGATTTTATCAAAGATTTGAAAAACTGAAAAAGTAAAATTTTAAAAAAATTAAAAATTAATTAAAAAACAAATGAAATTACATGTTACATAATTTATAAGTTAGTATATACTTCATATTTAGAGAAAAAGAAACAGTTCCGTTTTCATATTTCGTATAGGGATATGTCTGGTCAAAAAGACCTCAACTACCAGAATTAATAGTGGATGTTCACCATTTGTTATCATTTTGTGGCTGTCTGCGACCACGCGTATGGGAACGCCAGCGACACACAGATCATATGTTGCAGGTGTGGGACCGGGGCAACGAGATAAGGTCAAAACAATAATTCCCATACATTTTGTATCTATTCCGAGACGGATTTACACTCTGCTGGAACTATCATAGATAGTTCACAATTCAATGTACGCTGAAAATACTTTTCACGTGACTTACGCGCTTTATCAGTTTCTTCTTCTATCAAAATTAGAAATAATGTCACAGCTATATTAAATGCTGTCTATATATATATTATTATTTATCTCTAGCTATTACACAGGCTGCAAGCGTCTAATAATTCAATATGTTCCCTTCAGGTAAAAAATCTAAGAACTTTCAGCACTCCCTATCAATTATCCTTAATATTTCAAACTTAATTTGTGTTTTCCTATTCAATAATTGGTGGTTAAGTTTTTTTATTCATTAAAAACTTGTAATTTAAGGTACAAACGAAACCACAAATGGGTCATTTTTCTCTTGATTCAGGTAATGGGAAGCTCAAATGTTAATTGTAAAATGTATCTTAATGGTTAGAGGAAAGAAAACTAACTGACCGTTTGCCTACAATCCACCAAATACTATTACTAAAGAAAATAAAGAAAAAAACTGAGGTTGTTGCCAATTTATAGGTTTATCGTCATACAATGCCAAGTTCTTAAGGGTTTCTGTCTCTTCTTTGCTTGTAACACAAAGCTAATCTTCAGTTTTACAGAAATATTCCCTGTAGCTAAAAAAAAGTTTGCCAATGAGTGAAATATTTGTGATTTCCAACAAAAAAAATATTGATAAAAGGAAACGGGTTATAAAGGAAACTTTTACACAACCTTATATACACTAAAAAGGAATAATATCAAATCCGAAGTAATTTAACCATAATAGCTAAAAGAACGGGGAGCTCACATGCATAAACTTCAAAGTTGCTGTGCATCCATGACACATTCTGTTAGGTGGAATCCTCAAATATATTCTTCAAAAAGAACAGAAATAGAGGGCAGTTAGGAACACAGTGGATATTATTGATAACATAGAGGATATGATAACGAATTAGGGAAATATGAATTCTCAAAGAAGATTACCCGATAGGTAAACTTGAAGAATCATTAGAACATTGTTAAAACTGAGTAGTATTGAATATTTTAGAACAAATCATGTGTTTTTAGCCACTTTAAGAAACTTATAGACCTAGTATACTATTTCAAAAACTGACAAATTTCATGTTGCGCTTTTTCTTTAAAAAAATATTTGGCTGTTCATTGAAAATACAATTATTGAGATTCTTTCGCTACAAGAAAACATATTTTACTGAATAATTATAAACAGGGAAGAGATGCATAATAAACATTTAATTTTAAAATACTTCGAAGAAACTTTTTTTAAAGCACCACTTCAAAGCCTTCAATAATGTTGCTACGTGACGGTATTTGTGACACACCTGACGGGGTATAGTTCTGGTCGTTACATTTCGGTATATTTATGGTAAGCAAAAGAATATAAAGAATGTTACACGTAACAAACCTCTATAGCTAAGAAAAAAAAAGAAAAATAACTTAAACTAGACTCAGTTCTTATTATCTGGCTTTTTAACTTCCAACACTAAAATACCAATTTAAAAGTCTGTGCAAGTAAGATACCTCTGCTACCGGGATAATGAAATAAGTCGACGTCTACATAACAATAAATTCCTAAAGCTAATACCACCGAAAAGGAATTTTCAAAGATAGAATCAACTACACCATTTCCAAGATTTAATATGACTGTTTTGTTTAACGTTATAAATACATGTATTATATGAAATCACGACATCTGTGTTTATTACACGAGTTTCGCGAAACCTACATTCCCTCTCCAATGAACAGTTGAAAAGGTTCTTGTTATCATTGATCTAGGTACTTTAAATAAAAACCGCCAGTTTGCCCAAGGCTCATTTCTTCTATTGAGTAAATGTTAACCCCACTATCTCCTCCTCAATCGACATTCAAAAAACTTGTCAGGAATTTCCCCTTAGCGGTGATAAAATTGGAATTGTTACCGAATCTGGTACATAGAAGTTTAATTGATTATCTTATGGCCCATCCTCTACTCCTTACTGGTGGGGTAAGTTCATTCGACAGACCATTGGAACTATTCCCAACATGACAATACTGTCACCCACCATCATTATGATGATATAGTAATGGCTTCTTCTAATTACCGCGAACATCATCAAACGACTTCTTTGCTGCCTTAGATAACTCTGGTTTAATAGTTAGTGAAGAAAATCACAGTTAGCACTACGATTAGTTCATTTTTTTGGATACTATATTTCTGAAAACAGATATGCCATTAATAATGCGAAAAGTGACTCTATTAAAAACTGGGATTACCCACAATTAAAGAAGGCCTAGAGAAATTTATAGGTTTCGTGAAGTACCTTAGAAATTTTGTTCCTAATATTTTCGATCTCATATCTCCTTTTTATACTACTGCGAAATCTCTCAAGGAAAACCCAAAACCGGAGTCTTTACCTACCCAACCTTACATCAATTTTAATACTATTAAAAGTTGGATTACTCATTCCCTTAAACTCAAACTATTTGACACATTCTCACCAACGGTTATTCATACTGACGCTAGTCTTTTTGGAGCTGCATCCATAGTATGCCAACCTGAAATAGTAAAACGTAAATCTTATGTTTATCCTATTGCCTTTTACTCGTCAAATTTACACCAGCTCAACAAAGCTATTCCACTATTAAACGAGAACTCTGTGCTGTTCAGCACACTCTGGAAAAGCACGGTTATTCTTATCCATCCACATCACCATCTATTCTGACAACCAAGAAATTGTTAGCACTGGTCGACCTATCAAACCCACCACCAAACGATTGACTAAATTTATTGATTTTACGGCTACCATCTCATGTAGAAACATGTTCCAGTTGCTAAGAATGTTGTTACTGATTTTTTAAGTCGTTGTGGTTTAACCAATCAAACTTATCTCTCTACTCAAACATGGGACGATAATACAACTATTATTGATTACCAAAATCCATACTTGTCAGATGCAAAATTTAGAAAACTGACCAGGCCACTGCTATCCAGATCCACCTGCTAATGATTCGACCCCTACCATTAATAATACCACCAATGCTGATGAACCTACTACCACAAATAATAATACTGACACCGACAGAAACGGTGCAGATCTTACTCCCACCACTCCTGTCAGTAATACTACCACTGACACCGAAGACAATACCTCTGATGCTACTTCTGACACTAATCCACTATCTTCTGGTTACTTCACTACTAGTGACGATCAAGAAGGGTGATATTGGTGAAATAATATCTATAGGTTAAGCTTAGTCAATTTGGGAGTTTGAACACTCAAGATGTTAAAAGAATGATCCATTGTGTGACATCAACATTATCAAGCCCCTTGTATAGTTCTTTGGAGGCTCTTATGATGAGAATTGTCTTTCTTTAAATAATTGATGCAAAATAAACAAGTGATATTCAAGGTTTGAACTTTAATCTTTTCACGCTTTTTTAAGATTTTTCAATTTCTCGAATTTCTTGTAAAATTTCTGGAATGACATTTCTAGGTGTCACAAAAAGATGGCCAGCTCTGAGAACAAGTTATTATAAACAAATTCCTTCACCTGAGAGGTTCAAGAGGTACAGCAAAAAGAACAGAGCATTGAGTTACTTTATATCCTTTTACCGTTGTGGTAAACAGCTTGTCGCAACAACTTTTCTCTTCCTCGAGACTTATACTTTAAGTATTCTGTTTACATAAATTACTACTACCAGGACTTCTAGGTACAGTGGATACAGAAATGGTATAATAATAATCGCCCAATGAGACTTCATTACGTTGCTCAGTGGATACAACATCAAGTTGGGATCAAAGTTATATACCGTTTGGGAAATATTCGTCATTTTTGTAGCCGGTTTTTTCGCCCTGCACGGGGCGACACATTTGGAATTTTAAAGGTTGAAAAGATTAAGTGGAGGTTCTTTAGAATAGGTTGAGCAAAAAGTAGGTGCTCCTTTTCTATCACATTCTTTCCCATCTCTAGCTCATTAAATTGAGGTGTGTGAACAAATAGTAGAATCAAAATTTTTTTTCCAAGCAGTGTCCACCCTTCCATTATCTTTCAATTCTACTTTATTCGATCGCAATATTTCATACTTAAACAGCCACTTTTTTTACCCAATGTCCACTACAACAGGAAGAAAACAATCACTACAGTCAGTGACCCAACGGCATACCCGAAGCAGGAGATCGTCTTCAGTGGGGAAGATTGATCTCGGGGACACAGTCCATTCACTAACAGCCAAGCATGATGGTGAAACTAAGATTGCTACTAAGTCATGGTCTTCTTCACATTCATTGATATCATGGTTGAAGTCGCAATTGACCCATGTAGGAAATTTATCCACTTGTCGTATCTGGGTACCACCTTTAATTATCATTAGTATGGGGTATGCACTATATTTTGGCTCCAATAATCAAACTAAGACTAATCCATTACATATGTTTGTAACTATTTCATATCAAATTGATGATACAGAGATGTATGGGAAAGGTCTTAAAGATCTTTGTTTTGTGTTCTTTTATATGATTTTTTTCACCTTCTTAAGAGATTTTATTATGGATGTTTTCATTCGTCCCTTTGCAATTAGAGTGGCTCAAACTAAACATAAACAAAATAGAATTATGGAACAAGTATTTTATATTTTTTATTATGGTATTTCTGGTCCATTTGGTTTATATATTATGCATGATTCAGATTTATGGCTTTTTAAAACCAAGACAATGTATGAAACATACCCAGATTTTAATAATCCATATTTATACAAAATTTTTTATTTAGGTCAAGCTGCATTTTGGACACAACAAGCATGTGTATTGGCTTTACAATTAGAAAAACCAAGAAAGGATTATTATGAATTAATCTTTCATCATATTGTAACATTATTATTAGTTTGGCTTTCATATGTTTTCCATTTCACTAAAATGGGGTTAGCTATTTATATTACAATGGATGTATCTGATTGTTTATTAGCTTTATCCAAGACATTAAATTATTTAGATTCTCCTGCTACTCCAATTGTTTTTGTCATCTTTATGTTTACTTGGATATATTTACGTCATGTGGTTAATATTCGTATCTTATGGTCAGTGTTGACTGAATTTAGAACTGTGGGTAATTATACATTAAATTTTGCAACACAACAATATAAATGTTGGATTTCATTAATTATTGTATTTATATTAATCTTTGCATTACAATTGGTGAATTTATATTGGTTATTCTTAATATTCCGTATTCTTTATAGATTATTATTTAAAGGTATTCAAGCTGATGAAAGAAGTGAAGAAGAGGAGGAGGACGAAGAAGAAGTAAAGGAAATAGAAGAAGAATTACACAGTAAAATTGAACTTACTGAAGAAACAGGACCACATATTGCAACAATTAGAGGGGGTATTCCCACCATACAGAATGAGGAAGAAAATTTAAGTCCGATTGAGGCCAAGAGAAAGTAAGAGAAGTGTTTTCTTTTTTAACTCATCGCATTAAAACTGTTAACCTATGGCATTTGATATAAGAAAGTTAATTTTGGTCCAACCAGTGTTGATTGAAAATGATAAACAAGGTATTTGTTTTTCGATTATGTACAAGAATATATAATTATACATGTATTTATCTATTTATTTTGTTTTTTATTTACATTACATCGATCTTCCTTTTACATTTTGATGTTTTAATCTGTTATTTAAACCCCTTTCACCAGCTCTAGAAAGTATCCCCAATAATAAAGAGACAGATCTATTTGAATCATCATTCCCTGGGATTGGATAAGTGACTAATGACGGTTCAGAATCAGTATCAATAATTCCAATAGTGGGTATTCTAGTTTTCATTGCTTCATACAATGCATTTCTATTTTGAGGTGGATTTAAAACAATTAATAGATCAGGTTTTACAATACATGCCATTTCATCATTAGTTAATGTTCTACCAGTTGGAACATCAAATTGATCAATTTCTTGTTTACTCCATATCTTTGATAATTCAGTTGGATTGGTTAATGTACCTGGAATCCATCTAGAGGAGACAAAATAACCATTCATTCTTTTTGCAGCATTGTGTAAAGGAATTTTCCAATGTGGATTTGTACCTAATAACAGTATTATCCCACCATTTTCAGCAATTCCTTCTACAACAGCACATGCCCTTCTCAAGTATTGTAATGTTTGATTCAAATCAATTATATGTAAACCCTTATATTCACCATAGATAAATCTTTGTGTTGAAGCTCTATATAATGATGTAGATTGACCTAAATGAACATTAGCAGCCACCAATTTTTGTAAAGTGGTTTCTTCTATTGTAGGTGGATGCGTAATATCAGTGTAAGGTCGATATGTCTCCGTAATTTTAGAACCTAAAGAGGCAGATATTTTGGCATGATTTAATTGTCTTAAATATAATTCTTGTGATGTGTAAGGTTCATCTTCGTGACTAATAGATTTTAGAAAGGGGAAAGGTACAGATGATAAAACTGGGTTAGAAGAAGATGTATTATCTTTTAAGCCAGATGATTTTGAATTCCTATCTGTGAAATATTTAAATTCATTTAAGAAATTAGTTAATTCTTCATCTAATTGTAATTCTTTTTCAGTCAAGTGTTGATTTAATAAACTCTTCAAATCAACACTTTCATTTTCAGACACAGATCTTAATGATTTAAGTCTTGTTGTTATATCTTCACTTGTTAATGGTGTATTATTTTCTTGTGGTCTAGGAACCCCTGTATGATTAAATCTTTTTGGGATTCTAACAGTTATCAGTCTGTTAACATTTTTCAGCAATAACAGCCTTGACATATTGTGGGATGCTTACAAGTGGTATCAAAAGGCGTCTTTATGCCTTATTTGTTATTAGAGTCTGTAGAGTTATATTTTGTGGTTTTACTGTTATATTTAAAAAGTGGATTCGAATGTTTAAAAAAATATCAAAAGGGAAGATTAAATAGAAGTGATATTAAAGAGATGAGAAAGAGCGGGATAGAATCGGATGATGAATGGCAAGATACGAACAATTATATTGGAATTGATTAAAAACATAAAAGAGACAAGCCTTATTGTAGTCTTGGGTGAATCTTCACGACATTATATTGAAACAGAGTTAAAGACGTTATTAACCTCACCTACAGATGAGGAAAGGAAGGAGATTACCGTTAAAGAAATACAACATTTACATGAAGATATTAAAATATTGTTTTTGAATCGATTACAATATCTTTTCATGTATTTAACACATCTTGAAGTGGATAAAACATCAATGAAATATGATAATATAATAATATATGGATTGGATCAATTACTTTCAAGTAGTGATGATGGTGATAATGATACAGGGGGGAACGTAGGAAATATCAGATTGCTTCAATTAATATTGAACAGTTTCTACTCTTTACAGAGGCGTTACGAGAACATAAATAAACTTTTGTGTATCCGTTATGATGAGAGAGAGGATAAAGATCAAGTTACTGATATTGAAACCCTGATTGATCAATATTGTCAGTACATAAATGGATAAACCATGCATGCTCGGATATATATATATAAATATATAAAGGGACACTTTGGAAATGATGATAATATTTAATAATAATATTAATATAATAGTATACAAAATTTTTTAAAGAGATAATATATATGCTTAAGTGGATAAATTAATATCGACTTCATTAACTTCAGATTTTTCGATATCATAATACCATTGAATCTTAATCTTAAATTTAGATTCAGCAATACCGAATTGTTTTAAGATTAAACTTTGTCTAACATCTAATTTTTGATCTTTAGAACAAACTTTATATGGTTGATCTAAGAAGATTTTACCCTTAACGATTTTAGTTGGAATTTCGAATTTATTTCTCATTGTTGGCTCTAAAGAATGAACCATTGGAACATCATCTTCAATTGGAATTTGACCCCCACGAGAATATATGATCCCCTCTGGGATAGTGAAATCAATTGGAGAACGACTACCGGCACGAGAATAATCATTACGTTCATAAGCGTTAAAATAATCTTTGACCACATTGATATCTTCATTAGTGAATAATAAACCAACGACACCAGAGATCTTAGCAGATAATTTATATAAATTTTCTTTGTATTCATTTTCACGAGTGTCACCAAGGGCTTTAATTAATACTTTACGTTTCCCCATTATTAAACGAGATCCAGTCCATTGAGATCTAATTTCTTGTAAAACAGGAGTTCTCACATCATCTAATTGAAGTACCCAAACGTATTTATATGTGTCTAGAGATTCTCTGACAGAATCGAAGATTTTTTCCTTGGCTTCACGGGTCTTGGCCTCAGTTTGTGCCAAAGTGACAAGTTTAGAACGTCTGGATCTTGGCATCTTGTGTGGTTGTTTGTGTGTCTATCCATCATGGAAGATGTATAAACCATGGCATTCACATAATAAAAATGAAAAATTTTGGAGGGCATCGCAAATTTTTTTTTGTGCGAAGAGAAATTCGGTGTCACTGAGGACGGCGCCGTCACGTGCCTTTTCGATTTTTTTGGAATTCTTCGAAGTTTGTTTTGTTTATTTCTGGACAAGAACCGTCCAGACTTGCAGTGTTAGCTGTTGGTTTTGTTTTGGTTTTGGTTGGTGGGCCACTGGGACAAGGGCGGTAGACATTAATATAGCTCCAGGATGACTTCCACCACGGCAGACCGCAACGGGCAGGCTGAAAATAATGGTATCAACAGTAATAACAGCAATAGTAGCACTAGGAACGACAGTAATGGTCCCTCTGAGAGTGATATCCCTAGAGCCCCAGGTGTTTGGAACATTAATGCTTTGACTAACGAGGTACATGGCAATAAGAAATATGAACAAGCAGATGCTGAGTTGGAGGCTGTGACCAAGAGTGCTAAGAATATAATTAATATATCAAAGGGTAGCCATAATAATAATAATAGTAGGAGTCATAATACTACTCCTATACAGAATTCAATCCCACAATTCTCGAAAAGTGCTGGTTCATCACCAAGTATTAACCACTATCATCACCATCAATCTACTACGTCCAAGAATTCCAACCAAACGAAAAATAAGAAAAAATATTCTAGTGGTAATAGTACTTTATCAAATAATAGTAATGCAAGTAATAGCAGTACCAGTATAATGAAAGGTGTATTTGCATCATTAATTAAGAGGAATAGTGGGAACAATAATAATAACAGCAGTAGTAGTAATAGTGGTAGTAACACTTCATTAAAAATTTCTACTCCATATAATCCAAAACATTTACATCATGTTGGTGTTGACGCTAAAACTGGGAAATATATTGGTCTACCTGAAGAATGGCAAAGATTATTAGCGTCAAACGGGATTTCAAAACAAGAACAACAACAAAATATGGAAACTGTAATGGATATTGTACAATTTTATCAAAATGATGTATCACATCCAAAGGATAAAATTATGAAAACTTTTAAACCGAGTACAAGTTCAAATAATTTAATTAATGCATCTTCATCAGCATCGACAACACCAAGATTGGCTAGTATGGAATCTTATAAATCAACATCCACCACCACAACAAATACATCGTCTTCATCAATCCCATCAACAAATCTTAATAATAATAATAATAATAGTCCCATTATACCTGTTAATAATGATAAATTTATTCCATCAAGACCTCCACCAAAACCGCCTGCTTCCAAAGGAATTAAAAATAATAACAGTAACAATAATAACATTAATGATGATTATCAATATTCTTCTCCAATACTGGCACAAGCCTCAACACTTTCTAGATCAAATACTCAATCAAGTGTACATACACAAAAAGATTTACCACCAATACCAGTACCACCAACAAAACTGGATTTAGAAAAGACAAGAACTTCACGTACACAAATAAATAATGAGAGAAAACGTGAAGAAAGGGAAAGACGTAAGAGAGAAATTTATAATAAATTACAACAAATTTGTTCTTTAGAAGATCCACGTTCAAAATATACAAATTTAATTAAAATTGGTCAAGGTGCATCAGGTGGTGTTTATACGGCTTATGAAGCAGGTACAAATATTTCTGTGGCTATAAAACAAATGAATTTAGAAAAACAACCTAAAAAGGAATTAATCATTAATGAAATTATGGTAATGAAAGAAAGTAGACATCCAAATATTGTTAATTTTATTGATTCATATTTAATTAAACCAGATTTATGGGTTATTATGGAATATATGGAAGGTGGTTCATTAACTGATGTTGTAACACATTGTATATTAAATGAATCACAAATTGCTACTGTATGTAGAGAAACATTAAGTGGATTAAAATTTTTACATTCAAAAGGTGTTATTCATAGAGATATTAAATCTGACAATATTCTTTTATCTATGGAAGGTGATATTAAATTAACAGATTTTGGATTTTGTGCTCAAATTAATGAATTGAATTTAAAGAGAACGACAATGGTGGGGACACCATATTGGATGGCTCCAGAAGTTGTTTCTCGTAAAGCATATGGTCCAAAAGTTGATATTTGGTCATTAGGGATTATGATCATTGAAATGATTGAAGGTGAACCACCTTATTTAAATGAAACTCCATTAAGAGCATTATATTTAATTGCCACAAATGGTACACCAAGTTTAAAAGAACCAGAATTATTATCACCACTTTTACAAAATTTTATTGCTAGATGTTTAAAAGTTAGTCCTGAAGAAAGAGCTTCTGCACAAGATTTATTAGATGATACATTTATTATACAGGAGGCAGTCTCAACAAAATCATTAGCACCATTAGTGAAATTGGCTCATATGAAGAAGATATCTGAGAGTATGGAAGATAATAGTGATTCAAGTAGTCATACTAGCCATAGTATCGTTAATGATAAAGATAGTAATACTAATCATGAAACAGTAGTAAATTAACACCTACTTCTTTAATGATAGAAATGATAAAAATTTAGATAAAAATATTATGACCATTAAGATTACAAAATTAAATACAGACAATCGAAAACTTTATAAGTATGCAATTTTTTTTTTATAGATATATACCCCCCCCCAGCTTTGAAAACTCGCTTCTTTCTTTTTCTTGACAGAATCAGAATAATTCTATAAAGTTATTCAGTATAATACAAGCATCTATTTATTGTCTATATTTATTTGAACAAAGTAGAGTTTAACTTCATGCTTACCTTTATTAACTAAATAATATGAGTTATGTGATGGAATTTGAAATGTGGACCCTTCCACACAAATAAATTTATTCCTGGATACAGCAACTTCGACAATACCTTTCAGAACATGAAATGTTATATAAACATCGTCACTAATAGTTTCTGATTTCTTACCGTTAATTGGTAGAATCATAAATCCATTCGCAAATGATTCTCGTTGAGAATCAAATAAAATGCTAATCTTATAATTGTCATTCTTAGAAATGTATTCTCGTTCATTATTTATAAAATTGGGTGCTATAGCAAGAATCTCCCTTTTTGATTTCAATGAGCCATTGGTAGCAGTTTTTCGTTGAATAGTTCCCTCAATTAATCCATTAGATATCCACTGTGCATTTTTAACTTTCCCTCCTGAAATATTATCAAGTAAAGCCTCATTCAAATTATTACCATCTTTAGAATAAGACGATTTAACCTTTTTGCGTATTGGTCTACTTAACGAAGGAGACGTTCTCTTCCTATAATTATTGGTTGTAGTATCATCGTCTTCTTCATATGTAATAACTTTAGCGATATCTAATCCTGGTTTTTCAGAAAGTCTCTTGTAAACAATTCTTTCATTTCTCCAATAATCTAAAGTTGGGATCTTAATTCTAGAACTACGTCTTAATGGCATATTGACCGGTTCATTTCTGGATTGGTAATTGGCTAGAGGCGTATAATTATCATCTTCTGCAGCAGTAAAAGAGTCTTTGGTATCAATTTCATTCTCTAATAAAATATCCTGGGAAGTATCTAAAAAAACACTTTCATCAGTTGTAGCGTATTCAGATTCAGATTCCTCTAATGAATTAGGTATGCGCTGCCGTATTTGATCTTCTTCCTCTTCCTCTTCTGTGATTGTTTCGGGAATGTTATAATCAGATTGGAAAGAAGAGATATCAGGCTTCATATAATCTTGGGTTGATTGTATTGCCTCTAATGGGGTAGAGAATAGGTTCTTTGTTGGTCTTCCTGTAAATGGTGCAGATGGAGTATCCCCCTGTAGACTTGAGTAACTTGGAGATTTAAATGATAGTGTCTTAATGGGTGTTCGAAGTCTACGATTGGACGCTGAATTAAGCTGTGAAGGTGACAAAATTGAAAGATTACTCTTATTAAACCTGACTTCATCACATTGGAAAGAATCAACGTTATTCGTAGTCATATTATCAGTATTCTCATCATCAAAAAAATCATCTATATTTTCCATATGGTATTGATCCTTTTCTACTCGCTTGTTTAATTCAAACCCAGTTTTACGGGATCTGGAACCCAGGGACATATAATCCATTTTATATTCTTCGAATTAGATTTATTCTTTCTTCTTTAATAGTTTGTAACTATAGTTGTAAATGGGCAAAAAATTCTCGTTCTTCTTCCTACAAATCTCAAGTATTCAAATACCAGCAACGGCAAATAACTACAGTGTTACTTGGAATTGCACATCAAACTGCACTCTTTATTTGTTGTTTACAGTTGAGCTCTCTTTTTTCAGTTGAATTTGAAGATTAACTTTTTCGATATTTCAATTAAAGGAAATTAAAGATGTTTAAAGATGCAAACCATAAAAAAATTGAAGGTTAAGGAAGACAATTTAAATCACTTTGAAGTGGTTTTAATGGCATAAATAATTGAGAAAAGTTAGTTCACTTTAACTTGGGAAAAAGTAGGTGAAAATACGATTCATAACAAACTTAATGAGCTTAATCCCTTACAACGGAGATTCTTTGATACTTAATGATCCTCATTCCCGGTCACTGGTGATAGTTAATCCTGTCCAAGGGAGATTGTCACTGTTTCAGGAGGTATCTACCACACAGCCTTCAAATGAAGATTTGGATAGAAGATCTATATTAGATTTTGATTTCCACCATCAATTAGGGAGAAATAGTACAGGAAATTTTGATGTTGATAGAAACAATTCTAACACATCCATGGATGCTCATGTGAACCACTCTATTGCCACATTTCTGTGTCCACAATGTGGGACTGAGATAACTGATGGTAATAGGATACCGTTACAATCCAGAAGGCCATCGTTTCGAGCTGCAGATATCAATGTCAGTAGAGATGAAAATGTTGATTCTAGAAATAATTCAATGTCGGGTCAAAGAAATGCACTCCCCCATTTCACTTTGTCTCCCAAATATTTCCAAATGTTGCAAACAGCACATAGGCATTATTCCCTTCCAAGTATTCATGATGGTACCATTCCAAAATTAACTTCTGACAATGATCAAGATTTTAGTTCATTTATACCGGATGATCTTTTCATTCCCGGTTATTTCCATAAATTTTTTACCACATTATCATTATTGGGTAATGGTGCTCGTGGATCTGTCTTTAAAGTGGTTCATAAGATTGGTAATACGTCATTAGGTGTATTTGCTTTGAAGAAAATCTCAATTGGTAATGATATGGTTTGGTTTAATAAATGTATTAGAGAAGTGAAAGCATTAAGTTCATTAACACATAAGAGTGCTAATTTGATTACATATAATCATGTTTGGCTTGAGATGGATACATCTTATGGTGTCACAGCAAGGGATAAGGGAGCAGAAGCATTAAATGAAAAACAATCTGATGCAAACGAAAAGATACCTTGTCTTTTTATTTTACAACAATATTGCCCTGGAGGCAATTTAGAAGATTGTATCCTTGTTGATGTGTTTAAGAAGTTTCCTGAAAGAATCTCACCAGAGGAAAGGAAAAAATGGTTTAGACAGATGAGAAGGATTAAAAAAAGTAAAGGTCAATTAAAATTGGGTCTCTCCACAAGACAAATTTTACATATTATTAGAGATATTACCCGAGGATTACATGAATTACATGATATTGGATTGATACACAGGGACCTTAAACCATCAAACTGTTTGTTATTATCCAAATATAAGGAAAATGATAAGGGACAAGAGACTGATACAACTGGAGGAAGTGATGAGGAAGGAAAGAACGATGATAAGGAGGAAGATGAGATAATGCTGAATAACGAAGATGGGGAAGACGATGATTTTCCCACTGTAATCATTGGTGACCTTGGTGAGAGTCAAGTTTTAGGTGAAGCTAGAACTGCTACCGGTGCTACAGGAACCATCGAATATACCGCACCAGAAGTTATCATAAATAATAAAACAGGGAAGGACCTTAGATTTAGTCTGGATGCTAACCATTTACCCCATTATAATGAGTACACTTTTGCATCAGATATGTATTCCTTTGGGATGATTATTTATTTCGTTGTATTTGGTAAGCTACCCTTTGTGTTGGATTCCTTTGATATCCCAGAAATGAAAGATACAGTAAAATCATTTAAAATCAACAAGAATGCTATGATTTCAGAACATCATCAAATGAACTTAAAATCTATTGATTATAGGATTTTTGATATTATAGAATCATTATTATCCGTTGATCCAAACCTTAGACCTACAGCGAAAAATTTGGAGGAGTATGTGGATCATTTGACTTTGAATATAGAAGAGACAAATCCTCATAAATGTGACGGTGCTGAGGGAAACACAATTCATAATGTTGATAATCATGGTATATTTACACCTGTGAATTCGTCTAACATTACACAAACAGATGAGATGGGGATGTTTAATCAAAATGATATTTTCAACCCAGAAGAAGATGAAGTGACTTCAATTAGTTCTTCTTTATCTGATAATAGTTTGAATATTAGTGAGGAGTATGAAGTGGATCCATTAAGATCAGATGATTCTGATTCATCCTATCCCAAGAAGGAATATTTAGCTTTGACAGATAGTCATCAGCAATTTCCAAATTCAACTTATTCAAATTTTAAGTATTCTGGTCAAAGAATTTATCATTCGTCTTATTTTTACATATCCCTATCTATACTATTAACAACGTTAATTTACATGCAAACTCAGGGACAAATATATTCACCATCATTTTGTTTAGTCTCTGTTTTTCTTCTGGGATTATCGATCAACGGTTCCTATAATGAGACCAGAATTGTTTCAGTAGTTCTTTTAGGATTATTGATTATATCTAGAATTTGTTCTTAATTTATACAGATGAAGATGCCATACAGGGGAATTGAAAGAACACAAAACTATATCATATACATATATATGACTGCATTATACTATATATTCACAATTATTGTAAATCGATTAAACTTTTTATTATTCCATTCTACACCAGGGCCTTCCATCATTAATTTGGTGATTACATAAAGTTGGTTCCAAAGATAATCCAACTAATGATGCAATAAAGACACCTAATGAATCAGCAATTGATACAGCCCCCATGGCAAATTCAATTTGATCATTAGATAAATCATCTTGAACATTTAAAAATGTATTAACGTAAGATGATCCACCAAGTAAACCTTCCCAAAGTATTAAAAACATATTTAACGAGGGCCATTTTTGATTAATGAAATACCAGGATTGTAAAAGGGTTAGCATAAGATTTAAACATTGTAATGAGGATAATAAATATAGATGTCTTAATCTTATCCATTTCCCTGAAGATCTTGAAATAAAGACACCAATTTGATATAATGTTCCATAGAGTACATATAAATCTCTATATTTATGGAAATATGTGGGTAAATGATCCAAAGGAAACAATAAAGTTGGTGCTACTGATTGATTAATTAGATATTCAAAGAAATATACTGTAGTAAGTGGTAACATATAGGGTAGGATTAAAACTTTCAATCTTGACCAAGTTGATATGTGAAGTTCAGTCGGTAATAATACCTCATTGGATTCAGTTGGTACTACCATATATTGGTGTGGATCTAATTGGAATATAAAGAACAGAAGAAATCCAAGGGGTAAGAATGTGAATAATAATAAAGATAATGGGATTGACAAATGGAATATTGAAGTTAAAAGCATATAAACAGAAGATCCAATCAAACCAGCACCACCGGTGCCCGAAGACCAACCATTTAATGCTTGACCATTACTACCATGATGATATGTTAATTGTAAGAATGTCACTTCACCAAAACCAGATGATATAGAGGCTAAAAAGATACCAAATAATGTTAATGCAAGGTTTGAATGAAATGACACAAAGGACATTCCAATGACACTTAATATGATTAAAGTAATGATTCTCGAGCTATATTTAATCTTATGGATATGGAAAGGTGATATTAGTTTCACTAATAATGAGGGTAAGATATCTACTAAAAGGATTAAAGATTTCGGAGTTTTAGGATCCACAAGATCCATGGCAGCAGATAGAATGACGACATATAACACGTTGTTGATTAGTCCAAATAACCAGAATACTAGGTAATAGTTATTTTGAAGCTTCATTGGTTTGTTATGTTGACTGTTTTATACATACTTGAATAGACCTTTTTCTTTTTGGGTATTTGACAGAACTTTAAATTTCAATAAGTCATAACATTCTTAAAAGATGTATTTAAATGGTAAAAGTAAGATATAAAGGACTATATGTATTTACAGAAAAAGATAAACAGGCTAAAAAAAAATCTATAAATATTCCTTCAATAATTGGAATCTTTCAGCAGCTTTTTCCAAATATTCATCATCTTTACAAACGGCAAATCTTAACAAATTTTCTGCAGCAGCTTCATGTTCTTTAATATAAAATTCTGTTGGTGGGATGGCAACAATCCCCAATTCATTCATTAACCAATAAGAGATTCTAAAATCTTTCCCCTTTGATAATAATTCCTCTGGGAATGGATAATCCTTTGGAATCTTTACATTAACAAAATTAGCACAAATGAAATAAGAACCTTCTGAAATTGTATATGGTAAATTTAATTTATCGAATGCATCAGTTAAGATTTTAAATTTCTTAATATAATCTTGTTGCATCTTAGTGAAATATCCAGTCTTGATTGCATGTGGTAAAGCTAATGCGACAGCTTCTTGGAATGGAGATGGAGAGGCAAAACAAATTCTTGTATGTGCCTTTGCAACATAATTCAATAATTCTTTATTTAAAGAAATTACCCAACCAAGTCTCCAACCAGTGGCAGCAAATGATTTCCCTGCAGAACCAACAGATAGAGTCAATTGAGCAATTTCTGGTGATAATGTAGCAATTCTAGTGAAATCTTTGGTGAAATAAAGATGTTCATAAACTTCATCTGAGATGATTAAAATATTATTTTCGACACAAATGTTACCTAACTTCAACAATTCTTCACGCGTAAACACTTTCCCAATTGGGTTATGAGGAGTGTTTAATATAATGGCTTTAGTCTTATCATTAATTGATTTAGCTAAGATATCCCAATCAATTTCCCATTCTTCACCTGTAGTGACTCTATTATTTAAATCCTTTGGTGGATTAATTGGTACATAACGTATTTTACCACCAGCTAATTCGATATTTGAAATATATTGATCAAAGAATGGTTCAAAGACAATAACTTCATCTCCTTTGTTTAATAACCCTAATAAACAAGAGAAAATTGCCTCATTGGCACCAGTATGAACCGTAACATTATCTTTATCCAATTTTACCTTATCACCATAAAATGGTTGATACAAATTAATTAATTCTTTAATTAAAGTAGGTCTCCCTCTTGTTGGTGAATATTGATTCACTAAAGGGATTTCCACAACTTTTTGTAAGTCCTTTAAGATAAAATCTGGTGGTGAATAAGAAAAGAAACCTTGACCTAAATTTAACATTTCTCTATTCTGATTGCGAGAATTTGTTGATGCAACCGCAGCAGCTTCATTAGTTAAAGTCCAAACATCTTTATCTGTATTTAACGTAAAATATTGATTTGGTAAGATAGGTTTCTTTGAAGCTTGTGTAGATAATGATTTAATTGTGGTAATTGAATGTTGAGTCATCTTTTGAGATAAAGTTCTTGTTATGAGACTCATTTTGTTACCAGGAGAGTGGAAACCATTATGAACTTGAGTTTAAAAGATGGGTAATACAGGTGTGATTCGCTTATAAATGAAATGAATTAATCATTAAAGATTTGTGACTTATCGTTTCTTATCAGCGAATTTCACAGTTTTGCGTGAGGGTTTGTGGAACTGTGAGTAAGGGTTGGACTTGGTTTTGTTAGGGCTTGTGGGGTACACCGTTAGGGTTTATGGAATATTGAACTCTGCAGATTTGTATATCAATCTTGCAATTGGAAACACAGTAAAGCGAAGGTGATTGGCAATGATCCAGTGGGCATAAGAAGCACAAGCAGACAATGTTTCAAACGTTTAAACCTGGTAATAGTAATACAAATACACCGTCAGTTCCAATACAGTCGATACGAGGTGTGGAATATCCTGTGAGGGGAGCTGGTGAAGAAGATAATGATTTATTAGATGAAATGGATATTTGGTTAGAAAAAGTGAACAATATCTCTAAGAATAATCCAGATTGGATGGATATGTCACAAGAGGCCACAATTGCTACTGTAATAGCTACACAATATTTAGTGAAATCATTAACTAAGGAGTCGCTCTTAATGGCATCGTATAGACAAAATCAATTAAATCCACAAAATGATTTATTATCCATGGGGAATACAACAACGACAACACCACAGATAAATAATAGTGTGCTACCATTAAATTATAATGATATTGCAGATTGTATATCTATTAAGGATCAATTTACAATGTTAAATGATATGATACCAAGAACTAAGAATTTAAAAGATTTAGTGAGGGAGAATAAGATTAGATACACGACATTTGTGAATCAACCAGGTGGTGAAACCTCATCGAATATAATACAGATAGATTTAGATGAGGATGAAGATGAGGATATTACAGAGGATGAGGCGTGAATTGTGTGTATACCGTATGTATAACTTTAAAGCATCACGTTACTATGTGTTCTATATTTTTTCCTATGTATATATTGGAAACACTCTTCTAAGGAGATGACTAGAATTCCCAAGCACACAAAAATAGCTTCAAAATATGAGTAAGAAAGAGTTCCCCTCCGCAGAGGAGATAGAAGAACCATGGTTATTTAATTATACACCCCCTGAGAATTGGCTAGACCAAATATTCCCACTTTCAAATTATGGATTCCCTTATATATCAAACCCACCACCAAAGGGGATAATACAAGGTATTACAGGGTTATATAATTGGCAAGTGCCCACCATACCACAATTTGCACATTGTAATAAAGTTGATGGGTTATCATTATGGGATCAAAATGGTTGGTGGCAATGTTTGTTCCCTCAGACTTTAATTAAAGATAGATTGAGTAAGATGGGTAAAGATATGGATTTGAATAGATATGTGTCAAAGGAATCTGTAACAGATGATCCAACCACTTTGGGCAATTACTTTAATGATTATACAAAATATTTACTTTGGAAAGTGAAGAAACAGCAAGAACAAGAGGAGAAAGTTATCGAGACAAAGAAACCTTGGTATATGCCCAATGATAAGATTACCACACCCGAGGATATGATGCAATATAATAGTATTGATGAGAATAAGGGTAAGAAAGTTGTTGGAAGATCACAAATCAGGTCGTATAACAACGTAATTGATGATGGGAAGGAGACAAATAAAGAAACTGTCACTACCAAAACCTTCTATGACGATGGATCCTGTCTTGTGAAAGAGACAGAGAAATTCACTCCCAAGGATGGTAGCACCCCGGTTATAAAAGAAAGAGAGAGGGTAATCAAAGAAAAGCCCTCTTCCTCCTCATCTTCCTGGTTCTAAATACACATCTCCTTGTCAATATCCTTCCATATATAATCTCTGTCTATAATCCCTATATAACATGTTTTTTTTTCACTCTTTAAAGAAGAAAAGTGGCAATTACACTACGAAAAGCCACAAAGAAACCATTGCAAAAGAACACAAGATGCCCTTCACTGTCAATTCTAAGATCGCTGCCTGTGGTGGCCAATTCTTTAAGATGTCACACAAATCAAATGTGACTCGCTGTTCCATGGATGTTAATATCTATTTACCTAAACAATATTTCAACAATAACAAGGGACAACAAGAAAAGAAGATCCCCACAATTTATTATTTATCTGGGTTAACGTGTAGTCCACAAAACGCCTCTGAAAAGGCCTTTTGGCAATTTCAAGCAGATAAATTTGGTTTTGTCGTGGTGTTCCCCGATACATCTCCTCGTGGTGAAGATATTCCAGATGATCCAGAACAAAATTGGGATTTTGGCCAAGGTGCAGGATTCTATATTAATGCTACAAAACCACCTTTCAAAGAAAATTATCAAATGTATGATTATATTACTAAAGAATTACCTGATCAATTAACGGAATTTTTCAAAGATGATTTAATTGATTTTAAAGAAAATGTTTCAATTTCAGGTCATTCCATGGGTGGATTTGGTTCAATTTCAATCTTTTTACAAAATTTAAAACGTTATAAATCATGTTCTGCATTTGCACCAATTTTGAATCCCTTACAATGTCAATGGGGACAAAAGGCATTTAATGGATATTTTAATGATCCGGTAAAGGAAGGGAAATTATGTGACCCAACAGAATTGATTCAAACCACCAAGTATGTGTCAGGAAAGGAAATTTTGATCTACATAGGTACTAATGATCCATTCTTGAAAGCGGGACAATTAAATCCAGATAAATTCATGGCTGTCGTTCATGGAAATGATTGGAAGAATCATATTAACTTACAAATGGTGGACGGATTCGATCATTCTTACTATTTTATCAGTTCATTTGTCCCTGAACATGCAGAATTCCATGCCAAACACCTGGGATTGGCCTGATTGCACTGTGTTGGACCATCGGTGTTTCTTGTCCACTGGAATAAAATCACAAAGAGGTCACCCGGCAATCTTGAAAATTTTTTAGTGGAAAAAAAAAAAGCGATGAGCTGAAATTTAAATTTATTTGAACTTTGTATCGATATGTATTGAATGTATATTTTTGAATACAACATAACAACACAACAAGATGGTTAACTTTGATATCCCTCCTCCAGATGAAGAAGAATTGTTATTGGCTAAACAAATCTTTGGTGACACCACCGATTTTCAGTCCAATTTAGCACAATTTAATGACGATTTCTTATTGGAAGAAAGTGATGTCGAAGATGTAAATGACAAGGTTGAAAGTGATGAAGATGATGAACCACAACAACATGATATGGACCATGTCATGGACGATCAATTGTTCTTTGTCGATGAAGGTGAAGAACAAAGTGATATGATGGATGTGGATCAATCAAGTGGAAGTGAAGAGAGTGAGAGTGAGAGTGAGAGTGAAGAGGATGAGAGTGATGTCGCTTGGGAAGATTCTGATGATGAAAAATTACACGTTTCCATCATGACTACAAATAAGACCAAAAAATTAAGAACTTCTTATGAAGAGACTAAAATTAATGGTATTAATTATGTTCGTAGATTAAGAGCACAATTTGAAAAAATTTATCCAAGACCAAAATGGGTTGATGATGGGGATGAAGATGAGGAGCACGAAAGTGAAGATGAAAATGACAATGAGGATGAATTAGAACAAGTTATTAATGGTGACGTAAATGCTTTATCAAAGATTTTGAAAACTACATATAATTATAAAGAGACAAATTCAAAATTACTACCGCCCACCACACTAGATATTCTAAGATTAAAAGATGCTAATGCAACTCATCCATCCCATTCAGCTATACAATCTTTGTCATTCCATCCAACAAAACCTTTATTATTAACTGGTGGGTATGATAAGACATTAAGAATCTATCATATTGATGGTAAAAATAATCATTTAGTCACGAGTGTCTTTTTACATAACACACCAATACAAACATGTTCATTTTATATCTCACCACAAAAAGATGAACAAAAAATTTTAACTGGTGGAAGAAGACGTTATATGCATTCATGGGATCTTTCCAAATCAATTACAAATAGTAATAATGGATCAACACAATTAGCTAAAATTGAAAAAATATCAAGACTTTATGGTCATGAAGATAGACAAAAATCTTTTGAAAAATTTAAATTAGGTCATTATTATAATTTCCAAAATGATTCAATACATGGTATTATTTGTTTACAAGGTAATAATGGTTGGATTAATATTTTAAACTCAATTACTGGTATGTGGATGCTTGGTTGTAAAATTGACGGTCATTTAGTCGATTATTGTATCGATTATAAACCAGTTTCTTCCAAAAATAATAATAAGGTTAAAAGATTTAAAACAATCTTAATTGTAACAAATACATATGGTGAAATTTGGGAATTTGATTTAAATCAAAATGGTAAAATTATTAGAAGATGGAAAGATGATGGTGGGATTGGTATTACATCGATTCAAGTTGGTGGTGGTACAAATTCAAACCATTTATTATCTACTAATCAAATCAAATCAAATAGATGGTTAGCCATTGGTAGTGAAAGTGGCTTTGTTAACATTTATGAAAGAAATAATAATGGATCAATGAAAGATGATTCATCGAATCCAAAACCTGTGGCCACATTAGATCAATTAACCACTACAATTTCAACTTTACAATTTTCACCAGATGGTCAAATGTTATGTATAGCATCAAGAGCTACTAAAGATGCATTAAGATTAGTTCATTTACCAACTTTTAGTGTATTCAAGAATTGGCCAACAAGTGGTACTCCATTAGGTAAAGTGACAAGTGCTGCATTTGCTCCACATGGTGAAATGATTGCTGTCGGGAATGAACAAGGTAAAGTTAGATTATGGAAATTAAATCATTATTAAATATTTAAATTTTCTCTTAAATAATTCATATATGCATTTTACATTTAAAAAAATAACATAGATAGAAATTCATATTAGTATAAGTATTACCAAGTTTTGATAACAATTATCCATCTGCTACTGTATCTTTTTGGGATTTTGTCATAATTTGGGGATTCTTTTAGAAACAAACAAATGATTAATTTTTTGGTAACAAGAAAAACCAGTGGTAAATTAAACAAATTTCAAAATCCATCTTAAAATTAGCTATTAACAACTGACAAAAGTACTATTGACTATAATAGAGTAATGGAGTAATACTTAAGGTCTCATTTGAGGTGGAATGGATCCAAAATAAGCAAAAAAAATAAAGCTCGCACTCAGATTCGAACTAAGGACCAACAGATTTGCAATCTGCTGCGCTACCACTGCGCCATACGAGCAAGGGTAAAATGTTTTTTTGAGTGGTTCAATTTATTAGTGGGATTTTATCAGGTGACTTTGTCTGTTTTCACCTCTATATTAAGTTGATTGGAGCATTTTTTTACTTTATACAATATTTTCAGAAAAACAGAAGTTAAAATACATATTACACATCCATATCCTCCTCATTTTCAAAGAAAAACGTGGGAAACCTACCATTTTTTTGGGAAATTCCCAATGAAAGAAGATCACCCCCTTTAAACAAATATAATAACCACAAAATAACACTTTTGGATCCAAAATTGCCACATTTTACACAATGTTTTACCATATTTCAAGTAAAATTTGAGCGAAAAATTGATTTTTTGAAATTTGAAAATAAAATTCGGAGGTTAAAAATTAAGGTATTTATTGAAAGTCCTATATTAAAGAGAACTATAAATAGGTTAGTTTGTTGTTTGTTGCCACTTTGTGCTAGATTCAAAGGATAACTTTGTTGAAAGTTTGCAAATATATATTAGATAATATCTGGAGTCTGTTTATTTAAAAGAAAGAAAGAAAGAAAGAAAAAGAAATAACAAAAAATACCGCAATTGTTACTACGTCTCTTTACCAACCATGACAACACAACAGATGCAACGAAGACCAAGTTTATTATTTGAACAATATAATGAACCTATTGGTAATGTTAAACAAGTGAAAAGGAAAGAACCAACTTTAAAAGAAGATGCTACATTAAAATTAAATAAAGCTAAATTATTAGGTATTGATGATTTGGATATGATTTCATTACAAACAAATTTTGATAAACAAATGATATTGGGATCACCTATGTATTTAGAATCCGAAGAAGATTTAGAAGACACTGATGAAAGTAGATGTGATCCATATATTTCACATTGGGGTCATTATAAAGAATCAAACGAAAACAACAATATTAATTGTTGTCAAGATTCAATTCCTACAGATTCAACACATTTCCGTTGTGAAAATATTATGAATTGTTCAAATCCATTCTCACAATTAGTTAATTTAAGAAAAGATTATATTATTGCATCGTTTCAAGATAATAAATCAAATATTAAATATGATGTAAATAATTGGTTACTTTATCCCAAACCATTACCTAAATTTTGGAAATTTGAAAAGGATGAAAGATTTAAAAATGATGAATCTGAATATGATCTTTCTAATCCTTCTAAGAAGATTAAAAATGGTTATTATTTCCCACAACCATTTGATGAAGAATATGAAAGACAAAGAAATCAAATTATTTCTTACACAGGTAAATATTTTGATATTAATCATTATAAATTGGAAAGGGATAATTTTAGAAAATTGCATGGTTTAAATAAACCTAATGATGAGACTCGAGATATCCCCACTTTTAATAAATTTAAACAAGATTTTGAATTCATTATTGAAATGATTCAAAATCATACAATAAATTCAATGGCTGAGAAAAGACTTGGTTATTTACAAAATAAATTCCAATTATTTCAACATTTAAAATCAAAATCTGAAATATTAGAAAATAAACAAGTACCATATAGAGATTTCTATAATTCTAGAAAAGTGGATCAAGATCTTTTACTTAGTGGGATTGTTTCACAAAGACAGCTTTCTGAATTCATTTGGGATAAAATTAATTATGAAAATGATAAAATCGTTTATTGTACTTCAAAGGGAGATAAATTAACTGTTCAGGATTTTTTCCAATTTGGTAAAGAATCTGATGAAATTTTAGATATTGGATTAAAATTAATTGATGATGACTTTTTAGATTGGTATCGAGATATTTATTTGGTTACTTATCACATAATCAAAGTACCCCCAGAACAAATTGAAGCCACTTTAAATGGAAAAGAATTAAGATATTATTTAATTGCTAACACTTTCCTAGAATTTGATAATTATTTAGAAGGTGAATATTTAGCGGAAATTCTAATCAAATATGCTATTCACTTATTGGAAAAATCGAAATATCAATTAGTACAAATATCAATTGATTTTCAATTTATGCCTAATGATGTTAAAGATTTTGAACAAAATAATTGGTGGATTAAATTTGCTAAATGGATTCTAAAATGGAAATTAATCTCTTATAATATTCGTTGGAATGTACAAATAACGAGAACATTTTCCAAGTTATTTAAATTTAGAATGGTAAATAGCTTTAAAGATTATTTAGATTTATTTTTTCAACCATTATTCTTGGGGAAAGATAATCCTGATTTACAGTATTGTTTAACTACTGTTTGTTGTTTTGATGTTGTGATTAGTCAATCTGATGAATATTTATGGAGTGAATTCCCATGTATTAATTTAAAACCAAATGAATGGGTTGCTAATGGTGATAATCCAACCATTTCACATTACATGTATTACATCTATTCAGAATTAAGCAAATTTAATCGATTAAGGTATCGAAATAATACAAATACCATTGTGTTAAGAAGTTATTGTTCTCCCTCAGTGTCAACAAGAACTTCACAATTTAGTGTATGTGATCATTATTTTACAGAAAGAACAGAATCTTTAGTGTGTAATCTATTACTTTGTAATGGTGGATTATTACAAGGTGAATCACTTTGGTTTGCACCTTCAGGTTTGGAATATTTATTTTATTTGTTTCAAATTCCAATTCTAACAGCACCATTATCATCAGTGTCATTACATCCCACATTAGTTCAAAATCCAAATTTAGGATATTATCATATTCCAGATCTTGACCAAAATAAAAAAGAAGAAGAAGAAGAACAAGAAGATATCAAGCATTCGAGAGATGTAACTGTTGATGAACAAGCTTCATACAGAAATAATCCATTTATGAATTTAATTACCACTGGATTTAAAGTCTCAATATCTTCAAAATCTATTTTGTTTAATTCTTCGTACACATTAGAACCAATAATTGAAGAATATAGTGTAGCAGCCAGTATTTATTTATTAAATGCAGCTGATTTATGTGAATTAGCTAGGAATTCTGTAATAAGTAGCGGTTATGAAGGTTTTTATAAAGCACATTGGGCCGGTGTAGTAGTTAATGAACCCGAGAGTTCTCCAATGTCTGAAACAATTGGGCTACAAGATATTTGGTATGATAAAAATGAGGATACGAGAATTAAACATAATGTACCAAATATAAGACGTAATTATAGAAATGAAACACTTACACAAGAGTGGGAATTTATTAATGATCATTTTACATAAAACATATTTTAGTTAGTTAATGACTAATAATTTGTTATGAATTAATTTATGCAAGGACACATACTATTTATAAAACTATTTACATAGAGAGTTTTCTTTTTCTTTTAATATAGACATGCATTTTATTTTTCCCAACTTGGTTTAATATCTCTTACGTATCTGGCAAATTCTTGTAATCTGCCGAAATTGTTAACGTTTTTCTCTGCTGTTTTAGGATCACCATAATAGAATAATTTAAAGATACTTTCCTCTTGATCATTATTACCTATATCAATGGATAAATCAATCACTGCAACGCTTCTTTGAAAATACCATTTATTAACAACATTATCCTTTCTACTTCTCCAAACCACTTCATGGGGAAACTTTTTAAAGATTAAATTGAAGATTATATCAGATATACCCAATGAACCTTTCAAATGAGGCAAGACAGCAAACTTATCTAAATAGACAAATTGCCCACCTTTGGGTCCTTCATATGTTAAAATTGCAATACCTTCATAATCACCGATGACAATAATTGAGGCAATCTTCCCATTAATTCTATTCATATAATGTTCTAAATCTAAAGATCTATGGAATGAATTATCCAGTATAGCTTTCATCTTAGTTAAATCAATTTTATCTTTTGCTTTCTTCATAATTTTAACGGTATCTGGATCTAAACTGATACTACCTGAGCTTGAAGGTAAACCCATTGAATTTGCGTCATTTAAAGTCTTAAAATCAAATGTCTTAATATTAATCCCCTTCTTTAAAACTGTTGTAGCTAATACTGCATTATCATAATTTTGTCTTTCAATATTTTTAGATGCCTTTGTGGTTAATTCATGTTCTTCCTCTTCTTGTAAAAACTGTTCAAAATCACATTTCCTATGTCTTTTAAATCTTGGTAAAGATGATGAGATCAATGAACGATCTGTTAACAAATTATAGAGTAATGGATTGTTTGTTTCTGATGATAAAGCAGCGGATTCGACGGTGGTTATTAACCCTGTCGCAGTAATCGCAAGATTTGATAACACTGCATTCATAATATGTAAATCTTGTAAATGCTCCTTCGAAATATTTTCCAATTCGACAATTTCATCCTCTTTTAAATGAATCTTCATCCTATCAATTAATTCATCAGATTCTGGCTCTCTTTTGGCCAAAGATGCAATTTCATGTTTTAAAGTCCTGGCTAAAGACGCATATTCTTGTGACAAATTAATGAAAACATGCGCATTATCATTTCTTTCACCAGAGGGAATACCACCAATCCCATTTAAAATGAAGAATTTATCAATTACAGGGACAGAATTTTTCGATAAATGTCTCATAAAATGGACCATATCTCTCGACATATCCTCTGTAGCGTCTTTCTCATTATAAATAAAAGGTTTAATAATGGGGACCAAATTGGGGATAGAATTATCGAATAAATTTAAATCTTTGGAAGCTAAGATGGATCGATAATGTCCAAATCTGTTCTTCACTAGTGATTCTTTTAAATGTATAGGTTGTAAATTTGCACCAGTAATCAGTTCATCTAATGTCTCAGCCTCTTTCTCCAAATCTTTGGAAGGTGAGATGACACAGATGGGTCTTAAACCTAATATTCTTAATCTCCTAATCGTAGCAGATAATTGTTTTAGAATTTTAGGATTGTAACGATGAAGGTCACGTATGAGTAATAATGAATGGTTAATAGTTCTAGGTTCATCTGTATATTTAGCTAAATAATCTCTAGCTTCACGTTTCGTAGTGGTCGAGTTTAAAACTGATAAAATGATATTTCTAGAAGACATACTCCTTCTTATATTGGGCATTATCAAGGCACGAGATGTGTAACTCCACGATCGTCCAATCAACCCAATTTTTGCTAGCAGTGTCATATTGTTTCTATAATGATAAACTTAATTTTTCCCTTAATTGTAATATAAACTTCTATATTTCAGGTATTTGCATCCCAGAAGCTCTTTCAAAATATATCTCTACGTCTATATATCTTGTTTTTCACCCAGTTTCAGCACCTAGTGGTAAAATACAGTCTTTAATGCAGTTAATAACGTTTCCAGCTCAAGGAATTGGCAGCTTTTATGCCCTTCTTTACTTCTTCAAACCTTTGTTAAAACGTCAATTTCAACCTCGAGATCAGATTTCAGGTCATTGAAAAATATTGAAAAATATTGCAAAAACACCAAAAGTTTCACTTCTCGAGACATATTTATATGGTTTGAACCACAGGAGAGAATAAGGTAACTCCCATCAATCCAAGACCTCAAGCAACATATGTCCCTCCCAAAACAGTTGCAGGACACTTTTTCCCCGAAAGAATTACAATTCATGGTTGAGAATGAACCAATTAAGATATTCCCACGTATCACCACCAGACAAAGAATAAGAAAGAATAGAGATGATTTATTGAGCGCGACTTCGAGCCGTTGGAAGATGATTACAATGCCTGATAACTCCTTGAATAATATGGTAGCTATGCAATCAACCACGGTGACGCTTTGGATCGCATTGTTGTTGAAACAACAGAGTAAATGTAATATTGTGGCACCTGAATGGCTTACATGTAAAGCTTTAGAGAGAGCGTTGCAATTCGAGCAGGCCAATACGAGGAGGTTTAGTCCACTGCCGTGGGATTGGTTGATAATATCTGAACTATTGTTTAAGAAAGCACCAGACGATTTCCATGATCCTGTGCACGAATTAAGAAGTAAGATTCAAGATTTAAGAGAAATCAGACAATTAAAAGTTGCCAAGGGTATTAAGTATATGAATGAATCACATTTACAACTGGATAATTTAAGTCTCTTGGAAATTAATGAATTAAGACCATTTATTAGTGGGATTATGGATAAATTGAGAGATATCCATCTTGCTGCTGAGGGTGCAGGAAATGATGAGAATATGGAAGAGGAAGACGATATATTTAATGGGACTATGAGAAATGAAAATAGTAGAGGTTGATAGTTGGTAATTTTTGTCTCCTTCCCTTTCTACGTAACTGTCATGCATAAAAGTGTCAAAAGTTTGCATTTAGATAGAGACACTGCATGATACAAGGTCAATTCATCTATAATGTCTTTTATGTATATATTTATCTATATACCGTGGATATAATCATTTACATACCAAATGGGAATGGACGACCGCCAGGACCTTGTTGGAACATAAAATTCATCTTTCTGCCACCACCAAATGGAGAACCCTGTTGAAATTGTTGTTGTTGGAATTGTCTATTTCCACCATTCCCCGACCTCATTGAGTCATATTCATTTTTCTTATCTTCATCACTTAACGTTTCATAAGCTTCATTAATTTCAGACATCTTTTCATGAACAGATTTCTTTTCATCCTCTGATAATGCACCTTGTTTATCGGGATGATACTTCTTGGTCAAGTTAAGATATGCTTTCCTAATCGCTTTTGACTCAGCATCTTTACTAACACCCAGTATCTTATAATAATCTTTATTATTAGTAACTGGTGGTGGACCAGGTGGGGGACGATTTTGTTGTTGCCCCTGTTGACCGAAATTGAAATGGAATTGTCTTTGTTGTTGCTGCTGCTGCTGCTGTCTGTTTTTATTGAAAGTTTCAGCTAATTTATTTAGATAATTCACTTGTTTTAATATCTTTTTATTCACTGATAAGCTCAATTTCTGTTCATTGAAAAAATGCATTATTTGTTCCATTAACTTATTATGAGTATGGTTCTTATTCTTATGCAAAACTATATCAATGATGTGAATTGTTAAAGTGGGGTATGAATTCCATAATTCTTCTAAGAAATTATCAGGTAATGGTTCCAATTTTGTAACTGTATCTTTAAAATGAGACCATTGATCTTGATTTAATATTTGTTTCAATGCAATTTTACAATATTTATTGGCATTTAATGAATTAATAATTGAACGTGACGAATGTTTTGTAGCTTCACAAATTGCCACATTAATGTATCTATTAAAATAAATTTCTTGTATCAATTTATCATTTTTGAATTTAATATTAGCTAATCTTGACTCACCTAAGGGAACCAAATCTTCAAAAACAGTTCTTAACAGTTTTGGAGTCAAATATTCATTAATTAGTTCATAATTATAAGTGAATTTATGCTCAAGTTTCTTTTTATCATTCATTGGAATTTTTAAACATGGTTTCTCCTTATCATCTAAATAGAATTGTAATAATTTAGTCCAATGATTTCCACTTATTTGATCTGGATTATTTTCTTTTGAAAATGCAAATACTTGTGGATCTAATAATTGAGATTTATGTGGATTTATCTTATTTAATTTTGAATTTAATAACGTTAATTGTTTACATGGTGAATAATCCATATCAATGGCCAAACATTTACGTAATTGATTTGTTGGATCTGAATTTAAGATAAACATTTGTACAATTGAAATAATGTAATGAATTTCTAATCTTTGTGTTAATGTCAATTTCGTCTTGTATTGTTCCAACACCATTTCATAAGTTCTTAATAATTCATTAGCAATTGATGCATCTAAACTTTCTGATAACAGTTTGGTTAAATATTCAATACTTAGACCCAAGAGATCCAAATCATAGGGACATATCTGCAACATTGGTTTTAATTCATCTTGTAATGTCTTATCCAAAATGTGTTCCTTCTTATTGTTGCTTATCTTATCATGTAATGTTGAATTTAATGATTTAAACATGGATTGTAATTCATCTTCATCATTTTGTACTTTATCCCAATAACCGAATTCAATGTACAATTCATCTAATCTTTTCAAAGCCAAATCTGTATAAGAATCTTTAAAACCACTCTGTTTGATGGCAATGGATTCGAACAATTCTAAGGCTTTTAAGTTCTGATTCAATGATAACTGTAATAACCCAAGTTTATAGGTAATTTGATTTCGGAGTTGTAAAAATAATAATTTATCCTTCTTATTCTCTGTTTCATTAGAACATTGAACAGCTTGTTTTATTAAATATTGATAATTATGAATCTCAGAACTGTCAAATGCCAACTCTGCTTCTAAATTACGTAAATCTTCCACTTTACACTGCGGTGAGGCTGCAATGACTAAACTTTTCTGAATTTTAACCAGCAGAACAATGAATAACAACAGTTTATAACATTTAAGCTGGAACATTTTCTTCCTTTTTAATCTGTTTTGTTTTCGAGGGAACAGCTCTCTTCAAAGTGATATTCTCAATCAACTGTCACAATTCAATACAGTGAGTCTTTATGGACTTTCAAACTATCCAAAAGGGGCTTGAATCAACTCTGAAACGAATATCTCAAACATTAATTGAAATTTGTCACTAAACCTTTAATTTTTTTTCATCATTTGCCAATTTTGTTTTTTGGGTTTTAATGAAATTTTAAATTTACTGCATTAAGAAACATTTTATAAAGAGGTGTCAGGCCCTTTAAAAGACATTCAAAAGGTATCTTATTGGGTTTAGTAAGAGTTGAATGTAATTAAAAAGGTTTTCATTTTTTTAATAACTCAGATTATACTTGTGGTTTGGCTTAATAAAGAATTCATTTAATTAAGGAAATCGTTGTGACTGAGAAATGGTATTTTGTGTCACTTCAAGAAAGCAAACGAAGACCTTCAAAATAATATATATTGAATCTGGTTTATAATATACTTAATATATTAAAACTTTATAGGAACTTTAAATAAATATGAATTATAAAATAACAATAAAAAACAATGCAATTTTGTTTGTTGAAAATATCTCATTCATAGAACAACGAATTTGTTAAGCAATCCTCTTCTAAATTATCGAGTATTATTATTCATGAGTGGTCAACATTTTATCCCAAAAATGAAATGTTAAAGCAAAAGATTGACACTCTGGAATTAAAAAACCATTAAGAACTATCTGTAACTAAAGAGGAATTCAGATCTCATATCTTCAATATGGAAAACCGTGAAAGAGACTTAAATAACAAGCTTGGGTTGAAATTCTATCTCGAGACTATCATTGAACAATTAATTCCAAGTTTCAATACCATTAAACAATATGTTACATGCTCATTATCTCTTAAATTGTTTGATCCCCAAGCTCCTACTATTATTTACTCTGATGACAGTAAAACTAGTGCTGCCTCCATGATATACCAACCTGAACTCGTCAATAATAAGTCCATCTTTTACCTAAGTGCTTTCTTATCTCTCCGTTTTAATGAAACGCAACAACGCTATGCTACTGTTGAATGGGAATTATGGGCTATTTTAAACACCCTTGAAAAGGCTAGATCACTACTTTCATCAAACATTACCAAATATACTGACAACCAACGTATAATCAGTATCGGCAGATCAGAAAAACGTATACATTCCAGAATGACTAGACACTTAGACCTTTTGAACTCCTATCGTTTAATTTGGAAATATTTACCTGGATTAAAGAATTTTGTAGCATATTATCTTAGCCGCTATGGTCTAGACAACCAACCTATATTAAATTTATCTAAATGGGAAAAAATGCTACTGATAATAACCTTGAGGATATAGAAAGTAAAACTGTTCAAACCATTTCCACTCAATCTTTTAAACTTAACCCCATTTACTATCATTTACATGATCGTGTTGTTGAACCACCTACTACTTCTAACCCTCCAGCAGTTAACCCAGATGACCCCCCTCCTCATACAACCAATTACAAAATGACCAAAAAAAAAACCTACCTATCTTCTACTGATTCTACTAACGATCGAGATGAATTACCACATATCCAAATTCCTGACCAAGCAACATGGAATGATAGTTCACGTATACAGATGATTCTAAATAACCATGAGACTGTTCCACACTGTCACTCCATCAGCATTAAAACATTCCCCGCTGCAAATAACTTCATTTTATCCTATTATTGATTACACAAATTATATCATATTATCAATAATGCATAATTTCTTACAAGTGCTATCACCCTCCATAATCAATTTCATGCTATTCATAGATTTCTACAACAGGTTATGATTAAAAACCAAATAGCAGCTGATATTTGCATTTATTCCTCATTGATAACTTGTACCCCCAATTGGTAAAGAATGTTCACAATATGTATATAATTTGTGTCGCCTTCAAAGAAATTCGCATGCAAGAAATAATTCCACATTCTGGAGTGATTTCATTTATGTATGAAGAGCTAACAAGAATAAACAGGAACGTGGCCAGTGTAAACCCTAGTCTATTTATAAAACCACATACCAACTGTTATAATAATGGCAAGCATATGAAAAATTCAATCATCTAGTATTCAGCTGTGGTCTTCGATTGTCCTGTTTGTAGAGTCAATTGGAACGACAACCTGGTTAAATTTGATCCTGATTAATTAAAAAATTCATCTCAGTTAAAGGTCTTTAATTTTTTTAATACCAATTCAATTAACGTTTGCTTGCCAATTAAAATTCTATCCATAAATGATTTACTTTACAAAAAGTAATCTTTGTGTTGTTTAAATTTGCAATGTCATATTCAATTAACATGTGAGCGACCTAACTAACTTTAACCAAAATAATCAATCTTAAAATATTTTAGAATAATAAAATTATTTCAATGACTTATCAGTTTCAGCAAAAAAAAGTCAGTAAATAATCTGAGAAGGTAACATTTTAAACAAAAAATACCACTTCTAGGGCAAAGATGGTTGGGTTTGAGATAAGTTTAACAAGTAAAATAATACTAACATACCACTTGTAACCCAGAACCTTTCAAAACATTGAAAAACCACTCCTTTTCCTCCAAATTTCCATATACTCACAATCAAAAAATGAAGCAGCAAAAGAATCTTCTTAGTAATAGCCACAGCGTAGAGTGAAAAATTAGGATACAAAAATTTTTTTATATAAAGGTGACTGTATACTAAGTAAGAGACCAATAATTACTACGTTTCTCAAATACACTCCCCTTTGAAAACCATTAAAGCTTATTCCTCCTCTTAAAAATAGCTCTAATTCCATGGATTCCCAAACTTGAAAATATCACAACATTGGTTAAGATGGAATCTTTATAAGTCCAAAAAGTTATCCAATACAGGCCCAACATATCCCTAAATAAAATCCCAAACGCATGAACAAAACTAAGATCTAAAAATAACAGGTTAAAAAATTTAAAAACAAGATGTAGTAATTGTTTACCGGTTCTGTTATTTATACTTTATATTTTGTACCAAAATATAGCTCTAAAC
>PPOL03000090.1:0-38626 GCA_003708905.3 Monosporozyma siamensis
GAACTTTAATTTAATATTCTGTCTCTATTCTAATCATCTAAGTTTAATAGTCACCTTTTTTATATTCTTTCTTGTTCTAATATTGCTTGAAGCAGCCAACACTGCATCTCTCTTGATTTTTGGTGTTTTTTTTCCGTTCATGAAATTTATATGAGATGGCCAATATGGAAAATACTCGAAGAGATCATCGGCACAAACCATTGCCATCTCCACACCATATTTGAATACAAGTTCAAGAGTCAATTTGAAGTTTAGGCCTATGTATAGATTATTAGATTCGCAGAGTTTTGGTTCGGACAATTGGTGTTTCCAATTGCAACCTCTATATAAGCATGGTCTCTTAACCAGCCTAAGTAATGGTGAGGTTCATCTCTTAGACTGGAAGAGCAACCAATCAATTAGGTCCTTCAAAGCGGGTACTACTGCAGTTAATGCTTTGAACATCATTAATTCAGATATTCACAGTGGTGATGTGTTTGCTAGTTGTTCCATGGATATAGTTAAATTATTCGATGTGAGAGAATCAAGTGAAAACCCAGTGGGCACGATAAAGAGTGAAAATGGATCACCCTTCTTGTCTATGGACTCCTTCCATGGGAAGTTAGCCTGTGGGACAGAATTGAAAGGTGTTGATGCACAATTGCACATATATGACATTAGACAATTGGAATCACCATGGAAATCATTTATTGATTCCCATCACGATGATATTACTTGTATTAAATTCCATCCATCTGATCGTAATGTCCTATTGAGTGGATCCACAGATGGATATACAAACATATATGATTTAACACAGGAAGAGGAAGACGATTCTCTGCATCAAGTCATCAATTATGAATCTATACACTCTTGTGGTTGGTTAGCACCAAGACGAATATTCACATTGTCTCATATGGAAACATTTGCCATTCATGAATTAAATGATAAATCAGAAGAATTGAAAGAACCACAACCTTTGGATTTTGGTGATATTAGAGAACAGTGGGGATGTGATTATGTGGTGAATGTATATCCTGGTTATATAGCCACTGGGAAATCTCATGAAGAAGGTCATTGTGAATTGAAATTAATTCCCTTTAGTAATGAGACTGTTGATGTGGGCAATTCAATTACCATTCAAAATCCACATGGAGCTGAAGTTGTGAGGGATGTTCTTGTCCCATCTACAGATTTGTCATTAATGTATTCCTGTGGTGAAGATGGAAATGTTAAAGTGTGGAAAAATAGTAAAGGACCATTATCTCTACCTGAAACCTTTTGGGACTATTCAAAAAAATATAATGTGCTCGATGAAACCATGGAAGTTGATATGACTGAGGAGGAAGAACAACCTTTGTCTGTCCCTGCTGTTATAGAAGAAGACGAGACATCAAAGGAAAGAAAGAAGAAATCAAAGAAAGATAAAAAGAAACACAAGAGCGGTGATAAAAAGAGTAAGAAATCACATCGTTATAAACCTTATTAAGTCTATTGTAAAAATATAATGGAAGTGTACTTTTATGATAACAAGTCTTTTTCCTCTAATTATTTGTGAGGGTATCATTTTTTTTGTAGAATCCTACTCTAAATGCATAAACAGTTGAATATGTATATAGATGTTAAATATTTATTCTAAGACATTATTTTAAAGTAAATATTGACGAGTTAAAGTCTATAAAGTGTGAATATTTCACCATCTCATCTCTCAATTTACCAAAAGAGGAAATCTCATGCGAATAATCGTTATTTCAAAGAGTGAAAAATAAAAAGATGACATTAATAAAGCCGGAAATAGAATCTGTAAATATCAAACTGCAAGGGTCCAAACACCACAATTTCATCGATGACTAATAGTAATAAACCTACTGTAGTGGGTGCATTGGCGTGCCAACGCAACTCTTTTCTCTTCAAAAGCTTTGAAACAGAAGTGTTAAGTTGCAATGAATGCAAATCAAAAAATCAACCAAAATATGAAGTTGAATTGAAAGATACTATCTTATTTCCTGAAGGTGGTGGACAACCTAGTGATTCAGGTTATTTTAATTTAGTGGGTGAGGATGGTCAAGAGACTAAAATCCGTGTTTCTTCAGTCACTAGAAGAGGATTACATGCAATTCACCATGTGGATGAGGAAATAGAAGTTGGCACTCAGATTGAAGTTATTGTAGATGAAGATAAAAGAATAGATTACATGCAACAACATTCTGGTCAACATTTGTTGAGTGCTATTTTAGAATCTGAACCCTTTACTGCAAAAACTGTTGGTTGGTCAATGGGTGGTGTACCCACCGCTAAGAAACCGGTCCTGGAACCAAGTGATTATTTCAATTATATTGAACTTGATAGAAAGATTTCCTCCGAGGAAGTAGTCAAAGTTTCTAAGCTTGTTAATGATTATATTAGTATGACTCCATTACCTATCAAAGTTGTGGAAAGAACACCTGATATGCATGAAGGTATTGATTCTTCAAAAGTTCCTGAAGATTATGATTTGGAAAGAGGTATATTAAGAACTATCCACATAGGAGAAATAGATTCAAACCCATGCTGTGGGACACATTTAACATCGACTAGTCAAATTGAATCTATTATGATCTTACCCAATCAAACCACCATAAGAGGTTCAAATGCAAGATTATATTTTATGTGTGGACGTAGAGTTCGTGAATATTCTCAGAAGACCAACAATATAATAAGTAATGTTAAATCTTTATTGAGTTGTAACGAATTTGTCATTGAGGAAAAGATCCAAAAATTGAAAGAGCAAGTACATCAAGCAAGTAAAAGAGAGCAATTTTGGATTAAAGAATTGGCCTCTTTTGAAACTACCAAGATCATGAATTCTTTAAACAGAAATGGGAAGGGATACTTAGTGAAGGATGAATATGGATCACTTGAATTTCTTATGCAAGTGTTTAAAGAGTTATCTACTAAATTAAAGACTTTTGATAAACCTTACCAAATTGTCCTTTGTGGACGTGAAAGTTCTCAACCGGGGTCTCCAGTGGGTTCATTGTTGATCCTTTCCGAGTCAGGTGAAACTATTGCCACTACAGTAAAGGATATTTCCGGATTATTAGCTAACATGAGAGGTGGTGGTGGTAAGAATGGTGGTAAATGGCAAGGTAAGATTACCAAATTTACCGATATTGAATGGGACGCTTTATCTATTTATTTAGAGAAATTCACTGCTTAAACAGCGCCAAAAAAAACTTGTACCCATCTATAACATATATAGAGTATTTATTCACTTAAGCAATTATCTATTTACGATTTAATAACCTCTTAGGACCCATTCCTTTGGATCATATCATCACTATCAAAAAAGCGGTGTTACCCTCGTTTTCGCACTATAAAATGAAATATTCAAAAAGTAGCGTACTAAAAAAAATAATAAATAAAGAACAGGACTCATCGAGAAGACGCGTAAAATACGTGAAGATATCCATTCAGGCTGCTTGCAAAGAATAATATAGAAGTGGCGGAATATGAGTAGTTTGATTAATAAAAATGGGACCCGTTTTACCCCAAAGGTGAGACAACGTCGTGCTCAACCTGCAGTGACGCCAATTTTATCAAAACCAGTTCCAGTGATTACTAAAGAGCCATCTCAAAATGAAGAAGATATTGGTTCAAAACCACAAGTAGATGGTTTAGAAGGGTCAACTCAAGTGCCAGCGGTCCAATCTATGGAAAATGGTGGTGAAGAGATCCATACAACAACCGAATCAAAAGAGATCACATTTCAGAATAATGAGGCTACGGAAGAATCTCATTTATCTCAAGTGAGTACCCAAATTGAAACTAATAGTCTGGATTACAAACCCCCTATGAATAATATTAAACCAACACTTCGTTCTAAAAGACTAGGTTCTTTGACTAAAGATTCTACAGAAAAGCCAAATTTTAAGCATAAACAGTTAGAGAAATTACCTAAATTATCGGCCATAACTCAGCAAAAAAAGGCAAATGGTAACACCAGTTTGGAAACCTCTAAGAGACGTCTTTCTAGTATTTCTAACAAAATACCAAGAAAGGTACAAGTGTCGCATATCATTGAAAGTGAAAAGGCAACATTAAACACTTTAAAAAGAAGAAAACTTTCCACTAGAACACCAGTCTCCAAGAAATCTGGTTCCACACATCGGGTTAGTATCGTATCAAAGATTCCAATGCCTGCTGCTGCGGGGATTCCAATTCCAAGTGGGAATAATTTCCATTATGATGAAAATGATAGACCAACTATGGATGGTGATGTATTATTTCAAAAGACATCTGAATATTATAGAAAATATATGGTTAAGAGTATTAGTGAAATTCCACAAAAGATTAGAGAATCTGATTCACCTAAATATATAATTGATGAAAATAATTTTACTATGGCTGAATTATGTAAGAGGAATTTACCAATTGGTGAAGTTTCAGATAATTTTGAAAGATCAAAGAGTGCACATAAGGCTAAAATGGCCAAGAGAAAAGAATTAAAAGAATTAAGAAGAAAGGCACGTTTAGAATTTAAATCTTTAGAAGAATTGAGTAAAGAGACTGAAGCTGAAGAGAAAGCACGTAGAAAGGAGGCACAAGAGAAATTAATGAATGCTGAAATTCCTGAAGAAAGAATTAATCAAACGATGCAATTAAAGTTAACTGCGGAAGGTAATATTGCCGTTGATGAAGATTCTACTGTGGTGGATAGACATAAGAATGCAAGTTTAGAAAATGCACAAAAGAAGAAAGTGGATGAAAATCCATTTGATAACTTGTACAATAATAATACATACGGTAGAAGTACTTATACTGATCCATGGACATCTACTGAGTTGGTAAAATTTTATAAAGCATTATCTATGTGGGGGACAGATTTTAATTTAATTTCTCAATTATTCCCATATAGAACACGTAGACAAGTGAAGGCAAAATTCACTAATGAGGAAAGAAAACATCCCGTGATGATAGAGTTAGCATTAAGGTCAAAATTACCACCAGATTTTGAACAATATTGTAATGATATAAGGAAAGAGATCCCCACAATACAAGAATTTGATGAAAAGATTAAATCCTTACAAACTGAACATGAACTACGTCTTAAAGAATTGGAAGCTGCTAAACATTCTGCTAAATTAGAAGATCAAGATAATGAAAGAGAAAATGAAAATAAGAGTTTGACCAATAGAAGAGGTGCTGGTGGGTTAACTAATAAGGATTTGAAGTCTTATAGAAGAAAAGAAGTTGTTCTTGGTACTATTGACGATATTAAGAGAAAGAGAGAAGAGGAAGAAAAGCAAATTCCAGATGAAGATGAGGAAGATAGCAGTGAAGGTAGCAGTGAAGATGAAGAAGAGGAAGGGGAAGGACAACATGAATCAAGAGATGCAAATGATGAAAAAGAAAACGAAACTTCCACTGCCAACGCAGAAGCATAATTTACCCTTATACTCACACATTTAAATGTGTTTATATACAGTTATATATCTATATATTCATGGACGATAAAAGTACACATCAAAAAGTAAGATCATTTCTTTATATTCTTAAGTTTTTCTTACTACATGTCGAATTTTATGAAAAAAAAAAAAATATTGAACAATTGGAATTAACAGCACAACTTGAACTTCTCGAGAGGTAGAAATGATCAATCAAGGAAGAAAGCAGCTATCAAAAGGGGTCGATGGTGACTGAAAATAACCACAAGACGATAATTCAAAGAAGTCAGTATGAAATACATATAGAAGAGGATTTAAAAGACGAGATATATGTAGAAATTACCATTCTACCCAGACATTATATTCGTCAAATAATAATAAATGGGGTGATTATTGCTGCGATAGATTGCTTATTCTATCGATATGTGACCTTACCCAGATCCAGTTTCCATGGCCATTTTATTTGGATCCAATTGGTCGTTTTATGTCTATCTATTATATTTATTAAAAATCCAAAAGTGGAACAAATCACTGTGATTAAAGATTTTGGTGTTCAATTATCACATTGGAATGGATACGTGATATTGCCACATGGTATTAACAAGAAACTTACACAGATGAAGGAATTTATATCTCGGGAGAAGATAGTAGATGTAATAATTAATGAGGGATTTTACCAATGGTATCAAGTTATATTTTATCTTTGTATAATGGTTCGAAATGAAAAGAAATTAAAGATAATGTTTCCTGGACATATAAAGATGAAATTAGATGATGAAAAATTGATATATCAATTATGTCAAAAGTATTTGTACACTCGTGAGGATAAAATAAAACATGATTGTATACATTCTAATAATAATAATATATGATAAAAATTAAATAAATCTATATATAATACTTTAATATAGTATTTCTTGCATTAATTGCATTTGTAAATTCCACATATGACCAGGTAAGATTTGATGCACCAGTAAGAAACCCTGTATATTTATTAAATTGTTCACTCATATCACCTTGTTCATTGACATGAATCTTGACAATTTCTACAAACCCATCAGCAATATTTAATAATTGTCTTATTGTATCATTGAAAGCCGTTGAATGATAAGGTAAAGTAATCAATTTATGAGAGTTGGAATGTGAATTAAATAAAAGATACCAAAAATTTTCCTCCTTTAACGAGACAACTAAATCTTTTTGTTTATCAGTCAAAGATTTAACAAGTCGATATAAAATATTGGCACCTTGACTTGTTGCCAAAAACCATGGATTCCCCTCTGAAATTCCAACACCATCATAAACGTCTTCTGGGTACCTACCCAAGGCAACCGCAGCATTTTTACCCTTATGTAAATGTGCATTGATTGGATACAATGGTTTCATTTCTTGAATCAATCTGTATAATACATTTAAAACAAGTAAGTTATCCACATCAAATGGCATTTGAACCTTGTATGGTGGATTCAATGGATGTGTAATTAATGAGGCTATCAATATGGCAATATCAATTTGTGATGGTCTTTCATCCCATGAATTTGGTGTCTCTAAAACAATATTTTGTTCTTTATCGACATAATAGGAATTAATAAATTGTTCTAATTGTTGAATGGTGTCAGTAACGTGGATAGAAGGTGAAATAAAAGATTGATATAATTTCAATGCATATAATTGTACCATATTATTAAAGAAATGATAAGAAAATACTTCTTCCCATGGATCAAAACTTGGAACATTCCAATGAGAAATGATATAATTGACATCAAATTGACAAATTTCCTTAATCCAATCCTCACCACCCTCACCTTCACATTGAGACAGATAAGTTAAGATGGTAATCAATCTTAATGCGGGACCATCAGTTTGTGGTCTGCCCCAATTGAATTCAAATTTTGTATTATTACAATAAAATTTTGGTTCACCTAAACCAGACCAATTATCCTCCTGGGTAAAATTACCAGATAAATTATCAATTCTTTGTAAATGTCTTGAGTTGTTGATATAATCCCTTATTGAATGGTCATATGATGTCTCGTTTGAGTGTACCATGTATAATGCTGTGATTGCTGAATCTCTTACCCATTGGAAGAAATAGTTTGGCTTGAAGTGAGATGGTGAGGCAACGATGACACCAGGGGGGATTTCATCTAGGAAGGGGGTAAAATTTTCTTGATGGGAAGTAATATTACTTCTAATATTTGATAGGATTCTATCCTGGGACACTTCCAATTCCTCAACAATCCAATTTTCAAATTCTGTAGAATTATGATATTCTTTATGTTTAATTAAATTAATCTTATTCTGTTGATTAAAATCAGCAATAGTCAAGGAAGACTTGTTGAATTGAGAATCTGCCCAACAAATGTGGGATATAACCAGTGTAAAGAGACACACAAAGCCTACCATTTCTCGTCTGTTCACCTTTTCTACGTGTGTCCATATATTCGACTGTTCAAATGAATTTGTGACATCTTTCAAAGTGTCACAAAATAATTTCCATTCAAGGGGAAAAGAAATCAAAAAAAAAAAAGTCCGGGGTTCGAACACACCAAGCCCTAAACGAAAAAAACGGAAGCCCTAAAACCAAAAATCTGCAACTTTACGTCATAAGCCGCCAAGGGGAGCAATTCCAAACAATGCAAAAGGGGTTTTGTAAGCATTTTTACTTTTAAAGGAACCTTCCACACAGAAAAAAAGACAATGCTCGAGAGTTCTGGATTGCGATTTGTTCACTGCAAGAAAAAGAAAAGACTGCGAAGGGACGTTTGAGATCAACAACAAGTTTCTTTCTTTCTTTCTTCTTCTCCAACGGTCTGTTGTTGTTGACCCTTTGGAATGGAGAAACCTAGATTTCAAGTCATTTGGGAAAGTTTGTGGAGCCCCAAGATTTAAGATATTGGAAGTCCCTCTTGAATAATGAAGGGACAAAACTTTATAAAGAATTAATATTTAAATAATATACACACATATATATATATATATAAGGTATATCTTTCGGTGGAGTTTTTTTATTTCCATTTCTATTTTATTCTCTCTGTGTATACCTTTTTATATTGTTAGGTAGCAAATCTCGGGTGTCCAGACCTCTATAAGTGTTATATATATGTGTATACAGTAAGGTAGCAACCACAAACAGTCATGTCAGAATATAAACCATATACGCTGGATATCAACAAGGTGAAACTACAAGAAAATAACCCCTCAGAAGATTATCAAAGACTTTATTTCAATTCTTTATTGGAACAAAATAAACATGAATTGGATTTCCCCATTGAAGAAAATAATTATAAATCAAATATCGTCAATGTCTTTAATAATCCTCCATATTTAAATATGGATCAACAACAACCACAACAACAACAGGGGAATAGACCCAGAGGGAATAACCAATTGGCTTGTTTTGAATATCAATTGCCGGATATTGTATTACAAGATTCAATGGATCCTAAAAGTACTCACACTAACAGGGTAGATTCTACTCCATTTTTATTGTCAGGAGAAATTAAAAATTGGGATAAGAATAAAAATGAACATCGAAAATTATCAATCACTACTAGTGTCCCCTCAGGTAAGGATAAGAGTGAAAAATTGGTCATTACTAAATTGAAAAATTCAGATGATTCTTTAAAACGTCAAATTAAAATACCCGATACTAAATCAATTTATGATTTAAATATTAAGACTGGTAATATTTCATTATCAAAGGATCAAAATTTGACTTCGTTAACAGATGTTAATGACCTACCGGAAAATTCCAATAATAATAACAGTACGTTAACGAAGAATCAACAATTTAAATTGACTAAATTAAATTATAATTTAAAATCAAATTCAAATTTAATTAATCCAAATAATTGTATCCTATGGGATAAAAATTCTGGGTTCGTTTTTGTCACTGGGATTTGGAGATTATATCAAGATATTATGAATGGATTGGGTTCAATGAAAAGATATCCCGTGATTAGCAGTGATGGTAAAGATGATGCATTGAAATTACAAGAGCAATGTAAATTGGAACTGGATTATATTTTAAATTATGCCTTTTATGAACCAATTACTTGGGATGGGAAACAAACAAGAAGAAGAAAAAGTAGTGTTTCTAGTATTGAATCCACAGAATCTAACCCCAATACAGAAAATAAATCAACGAATGAACCACATTATGTGGATCTTCATTGGAATAATTTATCTAAAGATTTAAAAAATTTAATTCAATTTGAATTCCAAAAGGTATTAGAACAAAAATATCCAAATAAAAATTTTGATATGTTAGATATGCCAACACATATTTTACAAAGAATTAGAGGTGGTTATATTAAGATTCAAGGAACTTGGTTACCCTGGCATGTAGCAAAATTAATTTGTACTAGATTTTGCTTCCCAATAAGATGGTTATTAGTACCACTTTTTGGTCCAAATTTCCCAAAAGAATGTGAAGATTATTATTTTAATATCATGTTAAGAAATATGAAATATATTAAACAAAGTTCAACTTTATCAAAGAAAGATGAAGGACCCACGAGAAGATCTAGTACTGCTAAGACAAGAAGAAATACGTATGCTGGTGTTTCGTCTTCTGCTACTTCTGCGACTCAAAAGCAAAAAAAGAAAAGACCCTCTACATCAAATATTTCTCCACCAATTAGCCCCACAGATGAAGAAATTTCTCCAAAATCAAATAAAACTGAACTTAAACCAATTCCACCACCTTCAACAACAATGTCAAATTTCCCACCAGTAATAACGCAACCACAAATTATCCCTTGTGTAACCAAAAGGAGAACAAAATCAGATTTTGGTATTTCACCAAATGTTAATTTTAATCCATTAATAACCCCAACATCATCAATTAGTGGTAATAATCCATCAAAATTACCACCCATAACATCAGTTTTTGAACAAATTAATCCCTATGACGTTCCATTTTTAGCCGCAGCAAGTAATTTGGTTAATGTTAATAATGGATCTCAACCATTTATAACAAGACCAAGATTAAATAGTTTACCATGTCCAGGCTCTACAACTTCAAATAAATATTATAATAATAATGAAAATAATCCATATCCCACTGTCTCCACATTATCAAATTTAGCTACATTTTATAATACGAGGGGACATAGATATAGTTATCCTAAAAATTTTGTTCAACCAACGGTAATGTCAAGTTCACATGAAGAAAATTCAACTATGACAAATAAAAATATGTTTTCTTCATATGGAATAACTCAATCACAAGGTAGTAGTAATACAGATAAGAGAAATTATCAATGGTCTACAGCTACTGAACAAGAATTTCATGAAAGTCTTCCTAGACAAGATAGAAATAATTTGAAGAAAAATGGTTCAATTAAAAAGGAGAAAACAAATAGAATGGGGATTAATCAGAATAAGAAAAAATTGGAAAGTATAGCTTCATCAATGAAATAATGTGTTTCCAATCTTAAGTTTTCTTCTTTTTATTCTTTTTAGTTATTCTTTTTGGTTGATATTAATATTCATTTGCTTATTTTATTCACACATAATTTCTTTAACTCTTAATCATTTTAGATATAAATATTTATATAGTATATTTACATAAAGTAAAAAATATAAAGTTCTCATAATACTACGTGGAAGATAATCGTCCCGACAGAGTTCTGGAACCCATTTGGCTAGGGGTGAATTGGGTGGCTCAGGAAGGAAAATGGCAAAAAGAAATGCTTCCAATCGGAGTCGAACCGATGATCTCCACATTACTAGTGTGGCGCCTTACCAACTTGGCCATAGAAGCGTTATTTCTTGTTTTGGAGAAAATTTACCTATTATTTTTATTGTAACAAAGTTTTCACCTGACTTTTACTATTTTTCTTTAATTTGAGGGAAAATTCAAAAGAAATTGGTAATTTTATTCTATTTTATAAATATTTTAGTATTTTAGCTTTATTTGGGTTGACAGTCTTGAGATTGTCTGCTAATTTAACAGATTTAATAGGAAAATTTAAAATTTTAGATTCAAATATACAACAAAAGGAACATGTTTTTGCCTGGGAAAATAAACAAGGAATAAATTTAGTATATGTTGCTTCAGATGGAAATTGAAGGGTAGTAGTATTTAGCTCTAATATCTACACTTTGCAGTATGTCTATATTTTTGTTTATTTTACCTCTATTGAAGTTCCTTTTTTAAATGAAAACAAATTGATCAAAATATAAAAAGGTTCAAATACAGGAATGTGAGATTTTCTATTTTCCCCAATGGAAGTAATAATTAAACCTTAAAGGCTTCAAAAAACAACTCTCATGTAATTAAGGGACTTTGGTTGGCCCCACAAAAGTTTCAAAGCTAACTAAGAGACTCTTTGTTGAAAAATACAGCAGGTTTTATTCTTTTTAAAAAGATATTTCTTCCCCATATTTCAAATTTTGCTTCCAAATTGAGGGATATCTTATGGAATAGCAAGTCTTTTTACTTTAACTAAGTACTTAATATAATTTATACCAGTTGCAAGTTAACAGCTGGAAGGATGTTAAAATATACTAACAGAAAGATTAACAAAAAATTGGGCTCTTTTTGAAATTCAGAGGGATTTATTAGAGACATATTTCTTTTACGAACCCCTTTCCTACTCCTATTTAAAGTAACACATTAATATCTTCATTTATAACCTTTTATAGTACTATAAATTCCCCAAAAAAAGTCCACAAAATTGGAATAAAAGGATAAAAAAAATCAACAAAATATAGCTTCACATTTTAGAGTACAGGTTCCCAATTTTGGTTGCAACAGATCCTTCTGTCAAGCTCTAAACCTTCCATTTTACTGGAAATATCAACTACTTTCAATATTTTGAAATATTAAAAATTGAAAAAAGATTAAGCGCATTTAAAATCGTTTTATTCCAAGATATAAGGCTTGTTGTTAATACAAAGACTCAATTGAGCCATTTCCACTCTCTATTAAAGATTGCAATACTGTCAATTAGTTAACTGGGAATGGATTTTATTGATTTTCAAACTTTTTCTGTGGTGGATACTGCCACTAACGATGATGGTTCGCTACCTTCACCAGGTCAGCGTTTAAATTTATCATCTACAGATAATTATACAGCCAATTCTACCAACGACGACATTAACACAAAACCTAAAGCTACTTTTGAACTTCCCAATGTGTTACAAATCAAGGGAAATGAAGGAACTGGGAGTGAATTATCATCTAAAATGGCCGCATATGTGAAACTTTCCATTAATGCATTGGATCTTTCCAAGGATTTCGACCAAACCGACACAACACTGGATAATTATTCATCAACAAATGAACTTGCAAGCAAACCAATTGATGTCACTAAGCTTTTAAATAATGACCAAAACAAATTAGAAGCTACAAATCAAGTACTTTCCAAAAAGTTATCTACCATTCTTAATGATCACAATATAAACAATTATCATCAAACTATCAAACTGAGGAAAGCACTGGGTCTTTTAGAGGATACAAATGTTTCTGTGGGTGATAATACAACAAAGACTGAATCTACAAATGGATCCTATGCTATTCAACCAATCAACCATTTTGATGTTTCATTAGATGTTGATAAATTAGTCTCTCCCGATTATGTTGGTATTTTAGCGAGGAAAACCTTGAGAAATGATGTTGAAACAGAACTTTTAAAGGAACATATTACAATTCTTGAAGATTTTAGACCCATTGTAAGAAGAATTAAGAGATTATCTAGTTCTATTGAAAATATTAAGAAAGTTAATGAAACCTTAATTTCGAAGGAAGAAAGAGAAAGTAAAATGACTATATTAAATGATGTAGATAGTTTAAGAAAGGATGTCAAAACTTTAAGGTTAAAGAAAAAAATTCTGTTAACTATTAAGGACAAATTCACTTTAAATCAAGTAGAAGATGATATTATTCAAAATGGGGATGTTGATGATGAGTTTTTCGAAGTGGTTGACAAGATTGAATCTATTAGAGAGAGTGCTACTTACCTATTGGCTTTAACAGATCCACGTGCCGGTAATGCATTAATTACTAAATTAAATGACAATTTAGAAAACATTAATAGAAAAGTTTTCAATAATTTACTTACTTTCCTTTATGATTATGGTTCCATAAGTAGTGACGAACTTCCAATTGATAGAAAATGTTTGATTTATTTATCCAACGATTTATCATTTTTCAATGAATATATTAAACGTGTTACAACTGAAAGATCTAAATTAATCCTTGATGAATTTTTATCTCAATTTGATTTAAATATTAAAGATAAGAAACCAATTATCTTAAATGCTCACGATCCAATCCGTTATATTGGTGATGTTTTGGCAAGCATTCACTCATTGATTGCCAATGAAGCAGATTTTATTAAAATATTATTTTCCTTCCAAGAAGATGATTCTATTCAATATCAATCAATAAATATAGAATTTTTAAAGGGATTAGATAGAAAACTTTTAAATGAAATTGTTCAATCTTTGGCTAATTCATGTAGAATACGTGTTGAACAAGTTGTTAGATTTGAAGAAAGTTGTATTATTGATTTTGAAATTGTTCAACTATTAAAATTATACAAGTTAATGTTTGAAAAGAAAAATATCGATAGTGATAATAATTTAGTAATAAATCTTGACAAATTGACTTCTGTTGCTAATGAGAAAATTAAAGATTTTTTCGTCAATTTTGTTAAACAAAATGGGAGTACTGAATTAGAATATAATATGAATACAGATCTTCTTCCACCAGATTGGTTATCTGATTATTTGAATAAAGTAGTAGAATTGTTTGAAATATATGTGAAGAATACTGGGAATCAAAATTATGACGACGATGATGATGATTCATCCATTCCTGATGAACAAGATACAATTAATGAGGAATTTATTAAAAAGACCATAGATGAACCCTTCCAAAAGGTTTTAATAGAACAACTACAAGCTGCATTCCCCTTGGCTAAGAAGAAAGAAACTGTCAAGATTTCCTTTTTAACCGTTCAAGTTAATTGTTTCGACCTTATTAAGACAAGATTACAAATTTTTGCCAATTCTATCTTCAATAAGAATGAAAAAGTAAGACAAATTTATAAAGATATTGAAAATCAACTTTCTACATCATTATCGAATTTAGAAGAATTACAAATTAAATTATTATTTGAAAATACTGGATTAGGATTATACAATAATTTATTAAATATGATTTTCCCCATTGATCAAGTACAAGATGAATTAGATTATGATATGTATTTATCTTTGAATGATAATGATTTAATGAAATTGTCTACGATCAATACAAATGTTCATGATAAATTGAATGAATATTTACCCCAAGCATTAACAGAATTACAAGAGACTTTACTTTTCAAACTTGCATCACCTGAGATTGCTGATAAGATATGTGAAACATGTTTTAGTAAAGTGTCTAAATTTTATTCTGTGTTTAGAAAAGTTTTAATTCATATAAATCCATCAAATGAGGAAGAGGTTTGTAATATCTTAAATTTCACAGAAGATGAATTTGAAATCTTACTTGGGATCGAAGGGAATAATCAATAGACATTTCTGAAACAGAGGAATAAATATATTAGAAAAAGATATAAATAACTTATGATAATAAATAAATAAATAATAAATAAGTGAATAAATAGACTGGGCTGAACTAATCAGTTCCATGAGTTGGTAATTGACCACGGCCATAACCATTAGTTTCATAATAGTCCATTGGATAATAGTCTTCAGTAAACATGACATCTTTACCCATAAGAACATTAGCCTCATATGGAGTTAATAATGGTTTATTGAATGCATACCCCCAATCGATAGATAATCTTGGACATGCAACTTGAACGAAAGCATCAATTTGATCAAACATGGCTAATTTTTGTGGGAAGATTTCACTTAAGATAATCTTAACTACAGTCTTACCTGCTGCCAATAAATTTCTTTCCATTCTATCCACTGTAGAGACGTTACCTTGTCTACCCAATGCACCCAAGATTAACCCAAACACCTTACCTCTTCTTGCAGTTTCAATGGCGTCAGTTCTAACATTAACTAATTGTCTTTGATCATAACCTTCCCTGGTAAACTTTCTATCATATGGATCATATCTGTAAGCTGGAATGGATGGATTATGTATCATGGCGGATTCTAAATGGAATCTACCGTCACCGATAAAGACCATAGCATCAATTTGGTTCTTATCTAGTCTTTCAGAGGTACAACCCAACACTTCACCCCTTGAAAGTGGTTTAATTTGAGGTGGGATAATATATAACATATGTTCTTCATCCTGTAACAAAATATCCTTAATACTATGTACAGCAGGATTAAATTGGATGGTACCAAATGTAGCAATTCTAGAACCCTTAGGGAAATGTTTTTGTAAAGTCTTAACGATATGTTTTTCATTAATGTTGATGGTAACGAATACATATAATACTTTAATGGTAGTAATATCGATGGGGACCAGACAGGAGTGAGCATAATGGACAATAAAGTCACAATCTAGGGCTCTTGCGGTAAAATCATCAATACAACAAGCACCATAGGAAACATCACCCATTACCACTGTTTCCACACCACAAAATTGTTCTAAGATATCACTAATGACCAAAGAGTATATTAATAACCCTTCAGGCATCTGTAATGTCACTCTTTTGGCACCAAACTTCTTAATATTCCAAATTGTCTTATGAAGTTCAAAATTATAATTGGAAGGTAATAATTTAATAGCCTCATTAAGATCCTTATCGTCCAAAATTTCTTCTGGGATATGTGTAATGGTTCTACGGGATGCAGCAGTCTTACTTCTTGGCTTGTGGACCACTTCGGTACCATTTTCAGCGTGTGTAGATCTCTTTGTGGTGGTACCTTTCCCATTCAAATTCTTGGACCCTACAAATCTTCTTCTGGGGACCTTTCTCTCTTTGACTTCTTCGTTATTAGACATCTTATAACCTGTTTGCTTATTTTGTTGCAACTGACTAAGAGCTTGCAGTCCCAATGACGACTTGTAAATCACAAACCTCCTTATATATTCGATTTACATTTTATAGAGCCTCATCGCAATTAATAATCATTTTTTTTTCACTTTGACGAAATTTTTCAGCGATGAGCTGCAGATCGAAAACAAACAAAAGAGCCTTTGTTTATGGGAGTTTAAAGGAGTTAAGAAGAAAGGACCAGAAGGTGCTGTTGTTGGTGTTATTTGGTTGGCGTTATTTGGTTGGTGGCATCTTGTAGAGCAGTGTCAGTTGTGGGTGGAAACTTTGCCTGCCTTTTGAAGGAAGAAGAAAGAATAAAAAAGGATGTTCCTGGTACGATTGTCCCTGCGGCAGTTCATCCCAGTGAAATATGTCAAACTTTATAGTACTGTTGGTGGTAGTAACATTCACCAGCAGAAGAGGAAGCTTCTATACCAGGTGAATGGAGTGGTGAAAGACACAAATAAATCTACTCTGGAAAGTATAAACAGGTTCTCAGAAAGATCCAATTCAGCAAACCATCTCCGTCAATTTGATGGTATTCATTTGCCCTTAAATTTTGGTTCAAATCAAAATATTTCCATTGATAAAGACATTGAACATGATTTACAAATAATCCTATCCAGTTTTAAAGCTCCCATAGATTTTGCCTTTGGATATGGATCTGGTGTATTTAGACAAACCGGTTATGATAATTTTAAAAGTTCCAATAGACCACAAATAGATCTTATCCTGGGTGTTCAAGATCCTTTGCAGTTCCATCAAATTAATATGAAACAAAATCCAAAACATTATTCTTCATTGAAATGGTTTGGCCCCCATACAGTAACTCGTTGTCAAAATTTAGGTGCTAGTGTATATTTTAACCCATTTGTGACCATTGCTGACCATGAAGTCAAATATGGTGTTGTCTCATTGGAAAGATTGACGCAAGATCTTTCTACATGGGATAGTTTTTACCTAGCGGGAAGATTACAAAAACCAGTGAAAATATTAAAGGATAATGTTATTATCAAATATTGGAATCAATTAAATTTAAAGAGTGCTGCCACTGTGGCAAAACATTTATTACTTCAAGATAAGAAAGAGACTAAAATTAATGAATTTACATTCTATAAGAAAATCACTGGGTTGAGTTATCTTGGTGATATCAGATATACACTCGGTGGTGAAAATCCAAATAAAGTTAACAATATTGTCAATCAAAATTTCCATAATTTCCAAACTTATTATAAACCCATATATGAAGATGTTATATTTAATGATAATGATTATCTACCTGTGGGGTATAATTTAGATAATTGTCTAACTTTATTAGAACGACATATACGAAGGACAAGTGCATTACAAGCTCTAAAGGGGATTTTGACTGCGGGTGCTGCCAAATCACTTAAATATGCATGGAATAAGAAGTTAAAAGCTTGGAGGGGGAAATAAAGAGATATCTGTAAATATAATGAAACATAAACAAATATATGTATTAAAGAAAATTAATGTATTAAAATTAAATAACATGGGATAGGGGGTATAAATATGCATAAAAATTATGATGGGAAAGAACAACAAACAACACAGCTTAACAATCATTTAACAATCTATTTACTGGGTTTACATGTTGAAATTTTGGTGGATGTTGGAATAAGGATAATTTAATTGGACTATCGGTACCTTTAGTACTGCTACTCTCACTACATGTATCATTATTAGTGGTAGAATTATCATTGTCATTATTATTGTTAGTATTATTGTTATTATTATTCGTTAATGAGGGACTTCTATTTTCTGCCGCACGTTGATCAATGACATTCAAGTCGATAACACCAAAGGATGGAATCACTGTAGCAGATCTTGTACGTCTATGAATCTTTTTCTGTATATTATTCCCACTTGAACTTCTTACAGGGAATGGTCTTTTCAAAAGATTATTATTTGAACCAGATAATAAAGGAGAATTTGAATGGAAAGGAGAATTATCACCCTTTTCAACAACGATATTAGGTCTCTGTTTATTTATTTCAGGACTATTTCTTGCAGATCTAACTTGTGGAGTATCATCAAAATTTAATATAGAAGTCATATTAGTCGGTATAGATGGATTTAAAAATTTATTCATTGTAGGAAGAGATAAATTACGATTATGTCCACTATTAGTTCTACTCATGGGGATAGTAAATTTATTTTTCAATGGAGAATCCAATTCTGACGATTCTTCTTCCTTTATTGTCACTGAATCCGATAATGCAGCTACTGCATTAGCACCAATTCTTGCTGGAGAATTTGTTCTTCTATGGAACGTACGTCTCTCTATTGTACTGTTGTTGGCGGGCAGTGGGAATTTATAAGGAGAATTAAAATTTGAGGTAACTTTGGGTACAGTAGTAGAAGTTTGATCTTGTGAAGTTGGTATAGATGTAGCAGTAGCAGTAGTACCACTAGTAGGGATATCATTATTAACCAAATGTATGAGATGTTGTGCCGGTACACCATAACCCTTAGCAAATTTCAACATTTCAAGACATTTGTCCATATTTGCCAATTTATAATATTGTTGTTTTGTCTTTTCTTGTTCAATTTTTAAATCAATGGCTTTTTGTAATGTTGATTCAGGTAATTCATTTTGTTTATTCATTACATCAGAAATTTGTGGACCAAAGATAATTTCTAATAAAGATGAACGTCTGCTGGATCCATTTGAAGATCTCTTTTGTTCATTATTTGTATCATCCATTCGATATTAAAGATCGTTTGAAAGGGGTATGTTTTGGGTAAAAGCAACTTAAAAATAGCAATGAGTAGTTTAGTATGTGTTCTATGCCATTCACACGTATAAGAGCTGGTTTGTGATGGATGTTATCCAGTATCTTTGAATATTTAATATGGATTAAAATCCCAAATTGCACTATAAAAATCCCAAAATTCGAGAATTTCCCGATTTGGATCGAGCAAGAAACAGGCATTTCCCTTTTGGGACGCAGTTTCTTCTTTGGGTAGGTCCGAGTTTCCCAAACGGGAAGGCGAATACCTAAAATGGACATACCATAATTAAGAGTAGTTATATCTATACAAACAAACATATATACATTATGTTATACACGTATGTATACTCACTTGAATGAGTGGGAGGGAGTTCACCAAGGTTTTCAGACAGATTCTTCTTCGAAAACGGTTTCAATTGGCTTTTCCATGAATGAAGCATGAGTGAAAACCGTGAAACAAGAGGCACCAATTAACCATAACATGGAGGAGATTGGGGAAGCAATAAAACCTAATGGGATAGCAACACATAATAAACCGGTGTATAATTGTGAAGTCTTTATTGGACCGAATGGAGTCACTAAATCTGCACCTTGTAATTTATTAATACCAACAATACCACCAATGACAAAGATGATAACAAATAAAAGAAGTAAATTGGTCAATAGAGTGTAAATACTTAAACAACCAATGATTAGAGCGTAATTAGAACCATAATATCTTAAATTGTAAGAAACCCTTGATTGTAATTCAGAGAAATTTTGAGGTTTAGACACTTGTCTTAAGTTAAAGAATTCTTGTGGAGGACGTAAAGAGGAGACTTTGCTTCTTAAGGATTCAATTTGAGCCTTAATATTCTCCATGGAAAGGTTCTGACTCAATTGAGAGAATTGCTGTTTTGAAAGTGGAAAGACATTCTTGTTAGTATCGAGAAGAAAGCACGAAAAATGACAGTAAAAAAAAACTAGAACATACTGCAATGTTGTTTAAATTGTTCATAGTGATTTTGGTCGACTGTTGGTAGTTCTTAAACGTTCAAAGTTGGAAGTCAAATGTCACTGGAAAATTTTCTATATTTGTATTTGAATGTTTTTTTTTTTCACTTCACGTCAATTTTTTGTTGCAGAAAGCAAAAAAAGCAAAATAAAAACGTGCCACGTAAACTTTTGGCGTCTGTGGATGATTAAAAGTTTTAAATCAGAGGCTGTGTGTGTCATTTAAACAGTGGCTATGTATGTATATACTGCAAGGGAATTCTTAAAATATATCCTTCACAACCCTAAATCTTGTTTCACTAAAGATTTACAAATCGGATGATATGTGTCTTGGTACTTTTCAAATGTCTTGATGGCTAAATCACGATCTACAGAATTTAATAGTCTATAACCTGGTCTAACAAATTTCATTCTACCCACGGTACCCAACCAACTGGCTAAATCTTGGTAGTATTCTTTCAAATGAGCCATGATTTGGAATTTAAACACTTTAAATATAACTTCTGCATTTTCTGATTTGGTCAATTTCTCGTTATCATAAATAGAGATTAATGCCTTTGAAGCCACTGGATATTGATCCCATTGGAATTTATCATCCAATTCGTGACCACTTTGAGTCAATGTTTCTAAGAAAAGTACTACTTGATTAGCATTAAATTCGTCAATATCTTTCTTATTGAAATGAGATTCAAATTGTTCGGTTTGATCCCATTCTTGACTCTTAATAATCCAATCATTAGCCAATTTATAAACAGAATCAGCTAAAGTGGTATCAAATTGTGGTTTTGGTGGCATACCAGGTTTAAATAACCATGCTTCCCAATCCACTGAATCTAATAAATCTCTCTTATGGGCAAAAAATTCAAATAAAGTATCTAAGAATTGGAAAGTGTCTAATGATTGTTTGGAAAATTTAGTGAAATAATGTTTAATAAATGGGTCAAACTCTTTAACACCACCAAGTAAATTTTCTAAATAAAATAATAAATTGAAACCCTTTTCATATGGTACCGAGGAGAATGCTTCATCTGGATCACAACCATCATTTAAACATTGTACTAAAGTGGAGAATCTATCTGGATTTGACATTGAGTCAATAGAATTTTGTAAATCATTCCAACCAATTAATGCACTAAAATGTCTTGTTGATTCACCATGAATAGCACCAGTAATACGTCTTTCTAAATAAACTGTCCAACCTTCATTAAGCCAAAAATGATTCCATGAACAGTTAGTCACTAAATTACCAGACCATGAATGGGCTAATTCATGTGCAATGACATCAATATTACTCTTATCGTGTGCAATTAATGTTGGTGTAGCAAACGTCATATTTGGAGATTCCATACCACCATAGGGGTAAGAATTAACATTAATCAAGATATCGTATGTCCCCCATTCATATGGGAAAATAATCTTTTCTGCGGCTTGAATAAATTTCTCAACATCACCATCAAATTCCCATTGTGCTTCTTTTAATCTAAATGGTTCAGTGTAAACAGTGGAACGTGGACCAATATTAGCAGAAGCTAAATCACCTGAAGCAATACCAACTAAATAAGCAGGGATGGGCACCTTTTGTTCAAATTGGAAAGTGTATTGATCATCTTCAAAATTTTCTCCAGTCTTAATACCAGAAAATACCACAGGTAATGGAGATTTAATAGTGATAGTGAAAGTTGACTTCACTGAAGGAGTATCAAAACATGGGAATAAAGATCTTGCATGAATGGCTTCTAATTGAGAGAAAACATATGGTTTTCCTGAAGTTTGTTTTGAATTTAACCATTGTAATGCAGTACAATCTTTTGTAGTTTCAAAAAATAATCTTAATGTGAAATCCTTTTCATATTTTTCCATTGACTCAGGGGTAATAATCAATTGAGATCCCAATGGTTCTTTTCTTGGTTTAATTACAAATTGTGAAACATTATTATCATTAATTTCCACTTTATTTATCCTTAAGAAGGAAGTATCTAATTTAATTTCCTTCACATCTGGAACCAATTTATTCAATTGGAAAGTGACATTCCCTTGGATGGTACTCTTATCAAAAGAGATAGAAAGATCCAAATTGGTATGATCCACTTTAAAAGCAGTATAATTAGAAAGTGTAGAATAATCGAATTCGGGAGACTGTTGTGGTCTCTTAGACTCTAAAAAGGGTGTCAATTTAGTCATCCTGTTTGACGAAGAAATGGTTCGCTTGGCTAATATCAAAGTACGTGCAAATTTCCCAATGACCATAAAGGAGGCAACTAAACCGATCTTGCTAACCAATTCACTCATGTTTACGTGTTTTCTTCTTCTTCAAACCCTTTATAAACCAGAATATTGGCAAAAAAAATTTTGGTGAAAAATTTTTATTGCTCAAAGACAATAAAATTAATGTGTATTGACACATTTTTTTTTCTTCAATTTTGGTGTCACTTTCCCAATTGGGTCATATTACTGTGAATAAAATGCCTTTTATTAGCGTTAACCACGAATTCCAGTTGATTAGATCTGAAATCCTCATTTGATTGTTGTTATAATTGTAATTGGGTCCCATAAAATGTGAAATTATCTTCCATTTATAAAAGGAGACTATTGTCTTGCGTGCTTGTTCTAACAGGTTGATTATTATTTGCAAAAGAAAATAGAGGGCAATGGTGACAACGACCAAAGTTATCATAGATTTAATCCAATTATCTTGGAAATTCTTATAACAATAAATATACGTGTTTCTCCAAGTAAGTTCACTCCATGAGGGGATTGATTCTCCGGTATCTTTCTTCTCCCCACTACGAAGCAATCTGAACTTGTTATTCCATTTGGCGGTTATTTTCCCATGAGACCATATTTTAGAGTTTGATTTGTGTCTAAGACTCATCACCTTCATACTTTTATTCCACCATCCAGATTTGGTCACTGCGGGTTCTGTCACTGTCCTCTCAGCCCTTTTAACTAACCAACTGTCCATTACTCCATCTACCAACCACTTGGATCTAACATGAAGCTAACTTTTATATCAAACCCTGCATGTATAATGTTACTGGCTTCTCAATTAAAGTCTTCAATTTCAACAGCTTTCACGGTGCTATCTTGCCCTCCAGAAATTCCCACCAAAACCTAATGTAAACTGCTAAGCCCTGACTACTCAACGCACCAAGCCCCAGGTTTGAGTTACCGAAACCCTAACTTGCACCAGCCCTTCGAAAATTTCCACCAAAAACAAAAAGTCGAGCAAAAAAAGCATTTTTTTTTTGGTCATCGTGGAAACAACAACAACAACAACGGTTTGGAAGCTTTAAAATTCAACATATTCCTTTATTCAAACAGGTGTTAACCATTCTATAATAACGCCATTATAACATTATAACAAAGACAATTGGCTTTGTTGTTTCAGTCCTAAGTTTTTTTTTAAGAAAGTCTAACAGAACAAATTTTGAAAGAGGAGGTTCTTTTATTCTATTTATACTTCTATTCCCCTTTTGACTGTTAATCCCCACATCCACATCTACCAAATATATATATATAAATTACTGGTTTACAACAACCGCCTTTTTTGCCACTTTATATTAACATAACTACAGTCCACTTTATTTATTAGAAAGGATGTCAAACCACAACACTATGACCTCTGCTGTCTCAGAGATGAGATCCCAACAACAAGCCAATTTACAACAATTACAAAATTTACAACAACATACTAGAAGTTTGACTTCTTCTACTGCTGACTACTACCATGCACAACATCAAATACAATTACAACAGCAGCAACAGCAGCAAATATCTCAACAACAACAACCACAAGTGCAAGTGCACAACTCAAGCAATACCACATTACAACAAGTCCCAGCACAACCAATAGCTCAAGCACCCCAACCTCAGGCATCTATTAGTAACACAACAGTACCGAGTAAAAATTCTTTAACCTCAACACATATTACTACAAGAAACTCATTACAAAGACAACGAGCTACCCAACAACAGGATCCAAGGTCTCCACTAGTGGTAATGATTCCTACCAATGCACAACCAACTGATATCTTAGCCGCTAGATTTTCTGCATGGAGAAACGTTATTAAATCATTATTAGTATATTTAAATGAAATTGCCTCTATACAGGATGAAATTGTAAGACAACAAGTTAGATTAGCACATTCTATTCAATTCCCATTTTTCAATATTGAAAATCAATCACAACCAAGTTCTACTGAGGATAAAGCTATTAATAAATTCTTTTTACCCCTAGGGAATGGATCCATACAGGATATACCCACTATATTGAATCAATATCATGGTACATTGGCATCTGTCGCGTCAAAGGCTTCCAAGGAACTTACTAACGAGGTTATTCCAAGATTAGAGGAATTAAGAAGAGACTTGTTGGTAAAGATTAAAGAAATTAAATCATTACAATCAGATTTTAAGAATTCTTGTGCTAGAGAATTATCACAAACTAAACAAGATATGAAACAATATATGGATTCATTAAAGGAATCTAGATATAATGCACCAAAGCAGGACCCATATTTAAATAAATTAATTCTAGATAAACAAATTAAGAGACAAATTATGGAAGAAAATTATCTTCATGAAGCATTTGATAATTTACAAAACTCAGGAGCTGAATTGGAGAAAGTTGTCGTTATGGAAGTTCAAAATGCAATGACTATTTATGCTAGATTATTGGGACAAGAATCTCAATTGGTATTTGATATCTTAATTTCAAAATTAGATTTAGGTTTTTTCAATAAAGATCCACAATTTGAATGGGATAATTTCATCTCTAGAGATCCAAATTTTGTATCACCAAATTTACCTATGAGAAAATCTAAAGAAATTATTTATAAATATCAATTCGATCCAATGACCTATGAAATCAAGTCTGGGTTCCTGGAAAGAAGATCAAAATTTTTAAAATCATATTCAAAGGGTTATTACGTCTTATCTCCCAATTTTTTACATGAATTTAAAACTGAAGATAGAAAAAGAGATTTAGTTCCAGTTATGTCATTATCTTTAAATGAATGTTCAGTAGCGGAACATTCTAAAAAGGATTCAACAGAACATAAATTTATTTTACATGCAAAACAAAATGGTATTATTCATAGAGGTCATAATTGGGTATTTAAATGTGATTCCTATGAGTCAATGATTTCTTGGTATCATAATATCAAAAAATTTACATCATTTAATTCAAATCAAGAAAAGACTAAATATATTATCGAAAAATATCATTTAGGTAAAGATGGGAAACCTAGAATAGTACAAAATAATCCTACTAATAAATTGACAAAGACTGCCAGTAACCAAACTTCTATATCTACCACAATTGAACGTAATAGTAGATCACAAATACGTGATTTAAGAAATAGTAGTATTTCAATTAATCGTTCGAGTATAATAAATGATGAAAATATGTCCACGTCAACACCAAGATTGGATAATACAACACATACAAATACAACATCTTCTATCCCGGATACTAATGATTCACAAATTCAAGATGCAATTCCTAGTTTTTATATTGAAACTGTGAATCCAAATCAAAAATAAAAATAAATTGTCTCCTGTTATTCAGTGAGATTGTAACAGTATTAAATCAGTAAATAGTTAAATTTGCAATAGCAAATAGACTCACATATTTGGAATAACAACATATTTCATAGACTGCTTCACAACAAGAACCTACTAACATTAATATACAATTCTACTTCATATATAATTCGTACTTTTATAACTTTGATAACAGCAATTAAATTAATTAGAATTTCTTTCTCTTCGCTAGTTTATATAATATTTCTAGTGCCAGAACACAGGAACGTATGTGTAATGTATAAGAAGACTACTTGTAAAATATTAAAAGAGTTGCATATATAATCTTTGTAATTAAATATTCTTTAACTACTGTTCCTTCTTCTCCAAGCCATGTAGAACAACATCTATCCATGCTACATCAAATCTTTCATCAGAGAATTTGTCTAAAGCCTTCTTTTCACCTAATTTAGATTTAGTCAATTTCGTGTTATTATCTAAAGTTTCAGTCAAGAGAAACAATTTATCTAAAGTTGGGAATTCTTCACCTCTTTCATTAGTATAATCTGGATCTGTTGGATCCACAAAGAAATATCCAATATCTTTATCCACAATGTCTAAATATGGTCCCGCTGAGGCATGAACCAATGCGATTAATCCAGCAGCAATGTATTCTACAACAGCAATACCAAAATGTTCATTCCACATACCATTGATACCAAAAGTTGAGGTAAACAGGTGTTTCTTTACTTCAGTGTAGGAACAATCTGTCAAGAATTCAATATTTGAGTCTGGTATGTTTAATTTCTTAACTAGGTCTTTTAATTGTGATACGTATACCTTGTCTGCATTAGAACGAGTGGATCCAATGAATCTTAAAATTAGTAGTGTTGTAGTATCACTGTTATCACGATTCTTTAAATATTCAGCATATGCCTTAATAATTAAATCATGTCTCTTTTCTGGACGGAATTGAGCTAAGACTACACCAACATTTGAACGATGATCATAACAGGTTGTTGGATTGACTAATTTTTCTGTTGAACAAGGTGGATATATAATAGCGGCTTTTGCTTTAGTCCATATCTTATTTATATGATTATTAGTCCAAGTAGAATTCGTAGTTGCAATGGTAACATAAGAACCAACATGTTTATAATAAAGCATAAATAATTTCCAATAAACATATTTCAATCTATTCTTCAAAGTTAAATTCTTTTGTAATTTATCTAACATATCCGCAGAGATAACAGGGAAATGAGTATATGTGACAATTGGAATTCTTAAAATATGTGCTACCCACGGATAACCAAATGGGTACCCCATAGTATCACACCAAATGTCAGGAGGACATTTCAAGATGGCCTCAAGGGTTAACATAATAGAGCCAAAGGCTTGTCCAACTAAAGTGAAATGTTTCCATGTAGCAGCATCCACTAACCATCTCTTTTGTAAGTAGATAAAGACAATTCTGGTAGTATCCAGATTATAATCAAATTTAAGCTTGACACTATCTAAGATCTCCTTGGGAGAAGCACCTATATCCCCAGTGTAAATAACTGCGACATTATTCAAGTCATGGGCCAATGTAGTTTCGACTGCCTTCCATAACACTTTTTCACCACCACCAAAGGCATTACAATATGGATGGAAAAATCCATATAAAGTCTTTACATGGTGTTGATGGTCCTCAGTAGTATCCTGGTGATTTTTACTAGCTGTGTACTTGGTTAGCTTATCAATAACGTGCGGAGTTTCATCCTCATCCCCGTGTAAGGCCCCAAACCCATCGGATCCATCAAAGTTCGTGTAGAGAGCAGGTTTTGACCCCCAAAGAGAGATCAAAGTAGCTCTAATAGCACCAGTTCTAATACCAAAGGGTGCAGACTCCCCTTCACGTGGTTTCTGCAACCAATTAAGCAACTTTGATACATAACCTTTGCCCGGTTTAGCTAAAGTTCTTCTTGCAGAATGAGTTCTCAAGAAGATCAACCCCAGAGAAATCCCAGTTTGCAACAATAATATCACTGTGACCCAAAACATCTTACCAGGATTCCTTTTCGTGCAAAAATGTCCTGTTTTATATGCCTTTTTTACAGGTAATATCACCTTTCTAGCAATAATTTTTCATATTAAATAAAGAAGTAAACAAAGAATTAAAGACATCGAAAGGTCAAAGTGACATCAAAAATTGTAACAGGTTGTATTAACAGGTAACCAAATACAGCAAGAATGACAAGCCATAAGCGAGAAGAGAAGAAACATGTTAGAATGGCCCACGCAGATTTGAATCGACAGGCGGGGAAGAAAGAGACACAACTGCCTGCGTTCCAGAAGAGACCCCTAAGTGACACGCCAGTTGTGACAACGTTGAATACACCGACAAGATCCTATGAGACCACTCCTCTAATGTCTCCTGAGACTAGTGGAATATTTCTTAATTCAGAGAATGGTGGATCTTTTCGACGTGATGAAGTGGAAAGTGATGAAGATACTGAAAGGACACCCACTTTGACAGAGGATGCACATTTAGATGAGAATTCATCGTCAGAGAATTCTGTAGAGTCTCATTTATCCAATTATACACATAACTATAAGAAAGTGAATAGATATCACAGTACGTTAGATGTTCCAGGGTTAACAAGGTCTAAGACTTCCCCTGATGGGATCATTTCCAAAGAAGAAGCAGGTTCCAAACTGGTAATAATTATGGTTGGGTTACCTGCCACGGGGAAATCATTTATTACAAATAAATTGTCTCGTTATTTGAATTATTCCATGTATTATTGTAAAGTTTTCAATGTAGGCAACACAAGAAGAAGATATGCTAAAGAACATGGTATGGGTGATCAACATTCCAATTTCTTCGACCCAAACAATAGTCATGCCAAGTACCTAAGAGATAAATGGGCATTAGATACTTTGGATGAATTGTTAGATTACTTATTGGAAGATATTGGTTCTGTGGCAATTTTTGATGCTACAAATTCTACAAAAGAAAGAAGAAAGATGCTTGTGGATAAAATTCATGATAGAAATGATCAATTAAACATTGTGTTTTTAGAATCTGTTTGTACTGATGAATCTGTAGTGGAATCTAATATAAGGTTAAAATTATTTGGCCCAGATTATAAGGGGAAAGATCCAGAAGATTCTTTATCAGATTTTAAACAAAGATTGCAAAATTATTTAGAAGCATATGAAACCATAGAGGATGATGAAGAATTACAATATATCAAGATGATTGATATTGGGAAGAAAATAGTCTCATATAACATTGAAGGGTTTCTCGCATCTCAAACGGTGTATTATTTATTAAATTTTAATCTATCTTATAGACAAATTTGGATTACAAGAAATGGTGAAAGTGAATTTAATGTGGAAGGGAGAATGGGTGGTGATTCTTTATTAACTATAAGAGGCGAAAAATATTCCAAAGCTCTGTACAGATTCATTGATCAAAAGAGACAACTATTATATGAAGCAGAATTGAAACAATTTGAAGAGATGCAAAAATCACAACATAATGATACTCAAAGAACCAACAATAAATTAAAAGGTCGTCATGTATTTAAAGATTTTTTCGTTTGGACCAGTATGCGTGAACGTGCCATTAGGACTGGTAAATATTTTGAAATGAATGATTATTCATTAAAACAAATGAAAATGTTGGATGAAATTAATGCAGGACTATTTGAAGGTTTAACGTTTCAAGAATTTGAAGAGAATTTCCATGTCGATTTTGAGAAAAGACAAAAGGATAAATTAAGGTATAGATTTCCTGGAATTGGTGGAGAATCATATTTGGATGTGATTAATCGACTTAGAACTGTTATTACTGAAATTGAGAGAATAGAGGATAATGTTTTGATCATCACCCATCGTGTTGTGGCCAGAGCTTTATTAGGTTATTTCATGAATTTAGGGTTTGAAAGTATTACAGAATTGGATGTACCGTTACATTGCGTTTATTGTTTAGAACCTATGCCATATGGTATGCGTTGGACATTATATGAATATAACGAGGAGACAGATGATTTCTATAAAGTACCACAGTCACAATTGAATGTGACTAAGATGAAACAAATGGGTCTTGTCCATAGAGAGAAACATTTCTCTTTGGTTCCCACAGCACCATCAAGTAGAGCATCGTCAATGGCTTCAATCAATTCTTCAAATAAAGAAAGTGATAGTGAAACGAGAAAATCAGTTTCACAAAGTCCCCTACGACACACCATTGAATCTCCAGCTCTTGAGACCATTAAAACTAAGAATGTGAACCCATTACGTTCCAAGAATATACTAGAGAGCGGTAGTGATATTGCAAGTACCAGGTTGCCCATTAAAAATCCAAACCCTCCCGCCGGATCATCCCTACTATTACAAAATGATGATAGTATGATGAATAACTATACTCTTCAATCTAGCATGGGCAATGGCAGTAATAATGCCCGTTTAAGGTCTCCATCTCCAGTATCTGTAATCTCATCTACAGATTCTGCATCGTTCAAGAACCAAACATTGGGACTAGTCGACGATAACGTAGCCAGTCGCGAGACGTTACAGAATTTGGAACATTTACAAGATGAGTTCGAGCAGTTAAAGAGATCCAACTCCCAGATGTACGAACGGTTACACCAATAATTATATCCATTATCTTCCTGTTAATATAAAATGATAGAGAAACATTCAAAGAGAAGAGGGAAAAATGTAGGAATTGCTGGCCAATTTCAACCACATTTGCTATTACTAAACATATACACTATATATTCTCAATATTCCCACTTTAACAGCCCACATATTGGCAACTTCCAGGCGGTTCTTGGCACTTTATAGCAGTAGTTTAGTGGAATGAATCAGGCTTTGTGCGGGTAACGGCCCTTGTTTTGAACAGCGAAACGAAAAAACACTGGAAACTTTCAAAATGTTTTGTATTGAAATGTGAAATTAACCACTTCAACTTTGACAACCGCTCTTAAAATACAAGTGTTAGCAACACTACTGTCATCCACAACAGTCTCAATTGGATTGTATACCTCCTTATTAAGACACTTATAGCGGGAATTCAACCAGACAAGCTACCGAAACAAACTATGTCCCACCATAAGAGACGTGTGTATCCTCAAGCTCAATACCAACAACAACAACAGCAACCAGCCGCTGTTGGTGGCATCCCAGGCCAACCACCAGTGTTAGGGCAAGATGCTAGTGTCTTGTATCCTCAACAAGCTGGTGCCCAACAAGGGTTTCCTCCACAACAAGCACCAATTACTGGCGCCGTGCCAATGTTCACCCCTGCCCAACAACAATTGAATCAACAAGTGGACCAAACCGCCACTGCTATGGGTAATATGCAATTGAATAATAATGTTGGTGCCGCTGCTGCGTATCCACAAATGCAAGCACACCCACAAATGCAAACCCCAGGAGCTCCAATTGTCACTTCTAGACCTATGAATCAATTGTATCCAGTGGACTTGTTAACTGAGTTGCCACCACCAATCCACGATTTAACTTTACCTCCACCACCATTAATGGTCCCATCTGAAAGAATGTTGGTCCCATCTGATTTGGCTAATGCTTCATCTGATTTTGTTAGATGTACTTTAAATGCTATGCCAAAGAATAGCAACCTTTTGAAAAAATCCAAATTACCATTGGCTATTATTGTGAGACCATACCAACATTTACAAGATTCCATTGATCCACCACCATTAACTGAAGATGGTGTTGTCGTTAGATGTCGTCGTTGTCGTGGTTATATGAATCCATTCGTTACCATGGCTGAACAAGGTCGTAGATGGAGATGTAACTTCTGTCGTTTAGCAAATGATATTCCAATGCAATACAATCACTCCTATGATGGTAATCAAATGAACCAATATGAACGTAACGAAATTAGATATGGTGTTATGGAATTTTTGGCTCCAAAGGAATACAGTGTTAGACAACCACCACCATCCACTTACACTTTCATCTTAGATGTGTCTCAAAATGCCATTAGAAATGGGTTATTAGCCACTACTACAAGAACCATCTTAGAATCATTAGAATTCTTACCAAATCATGATGGTAGAACTAGAGTCTCTTTCTTATGTGTTGATAATGCTATTCATTATTTCAAGATTCCAAGAGATGATGATGAGGAACAAAATATTCAGATGATGGATGTTAGTGATATTGAAGAACCGTTTTTACCAAGACCAAACTCTATGATTGTTCCATTAGAATCATGTAGAAAGAATATTGAAAACTTGTTGAATAAGATCCCTGAAATTTTCCAATACAATGTTATGACTAAATTTGCCCTTGGTCCAGCTTTAAAATCTGCTTTCAATTTGATTCAAAGTGTTGGGGGCAAGATTATTGTTGTTTCTTCCACTTTACCAAATATTGGTATAGGTAAATTACAAAAGAGAAATGATCAAGGTGTAGTGAATACTCCAAAGGAATCTGCTCAATTATTATCTTGTCAAGATTCATTCTATAAGACTTTCCCAATTGATTGTTCTAAGGCTCAAGTTACCGTGGATATGTTCTTAGCTAGTGATGAATATATGGATGTTGCCACTGTATCCAATTTGAGTCGTTTCACTGGTGGTCAAACTCATTTCTATCCAGGGTTCTCTGCAACTAATTTCTCTGATGTGACTAAATTTACTAAAGAATTTTCTAAACATTTATCTATGGATATTTGTATGGAAACTGTCATGAGAGCTCGTGGTTCCATGGGTATTAGAACAACTGGTTTTTATGGTCATTTCTTTAACAGATCTTCCGATTTATGTGCATTCTCTACTATGCCAAGAGATCAATCATATGTTATGGAATTGAGTATTGATGAAAACTTGACCACTGATTATTGTTATATTCAAATTGCTGTGTTATTGTCCTTAAACACATCTCAAAGAAGAATTAGAGTCATTACAATGGCTATCCCAACCACAGAATCATTAACTGAAGTTTATGCTTCTGCTGATCAATTAGCTATCACTAATGTGTTTGCTCAAAGAGCCATTTCTAAAGCTTGGTCGTCTAGTTTACAAGATGCTCGTGATTTACTTAATAAAGCTGTTCAAGATGTTCTTGGCACTTATAAGAAAGAAATCGTGGTATCTAATACTGCAGGTGGTGCTCCATTAAGATTATGTGCCAATATGAGAATGTTCCCATTATTAATGCATTCTTTAACTAAACATATGGCTTTAAGAGCCGGCGTTCTACCTAGTGATCATAGAGCTGCTGCATTAAATTTCTTAGAATCTGCTCCATTACCATATTTCATTAAAAACGTCTATTCCCGTGTTTATTCATTACATGATATGATTGACGAAGCTGGTTTACCTGATGAAAATGGTTCTATTGTGTTACCTGAACCAATTAATGCTACATCATCATTATTAGAAAGATATGGATTATATTTAATTGATAATGGTACTGAATTATTCCTATGGGTTGGTGGTGATGCAGTTAATGAATTAGTACAAGATGTATTTGGCACTAATGATATCTTCCAAATCCCAATTAGTAAGAATGAACTACCGGTGGTTCCGGATTCTGAATTTAATGAAAGAATTAGAAATATTATTGCCAAGGTAAGAGAACATGATGATGTAATCACATATCAATCCCTATACATTGTAAGAGGTGCCTCTGTGAGTGAACCTGTTAACCATGCCTCCGCAAGAGAAGTGGCATCATTAAGATTATGGGCTACAAGTACACTAGTGGAAGATAAGATCATGGCTGCTGAAAGTTATCGTGAATTCTTACAATCTGTCAAGACAAGGATCACTAAATAAGATCTTCACTCTTTTTCTTCAATCCATTAATGAACATTCTAAATTTTAATCCCTGCTTTCTTTTGCAATTCCCAACGTCTTTATATATATGTGTATAATATGTCTATATATCACTACTTTATTTTTATATAGTCCTTTTTAAATCTATAAACAGTGAAAAATTTTGTATTAGCGATGAGCTTTTGATACCAGAGAATACAGGGCAAGATATCACGCAATGTCAGCACAAAGGGTGGTTTCTAGAGCTGATTTGAATGTGGAGGATGATAATAATGGGTTAAACAAGAGTGACAATGGGGCGGAAGAGTTTCCTCATGAAGAATTAGAATTTGTTGATGTAGTGGGAAATGATAATACTAATAAAGAAGAGGAAGAAGAAGAACAAGTACAAGAGGAAGAATTTGAATATTTCCCTCTATTTGCTACTGATGAGTTGACTAAAGTGTCTATAGAAGAGAATGCAAAGGTCCCTGGAGTTCTTGAGGCAGAAGAGGAGACAAAAGACACCATGGATGATTATCCATTTGAATATGTTAAACAGGAGAGAGATGAAAGTTATTATTTTAGTCGTTATACAGATGAGGAGCAGAGTCAATTTAAACAGGCTGCTGTTGATATAGATACATTATTAAAATATTCATCTCCAAGGACATTATATGGTAAAAATGATCGTGCTGTGTTTGATGTAAATGCTCATAACGCTACAATTCAAGCTAATGAACTTCGACGTCAAAGATTAAAGAGGAGAAGACCAAGTAAGAAACAACGTGATGCACATAAATTGGGGAAACAAAGAGAACAAGAGAGAGTTGATCTAAAACAAAATTTAAAGAAAAGGTTCCGTAAAAGAGGTGGTAAGAAAAATAAAAAGCCTAAATTAAATCCATTAGCCAATGCTGGTGCCGAAATTAAGACGTGATATATTTTCTATATATGTTGTATTATAGTATGTTATTTATTGGGATAAAATTGATAACGTTTCTTGCATAATGGATAAACTGTCTTTATCTTTTAAAGTTTTGTTTAATGTGTCTTGTAAGAATGATTTATTCTTTAATAAATTTTTACCGACAGGTCCACCTCTGTTATAAGAGATTTCAAGTTCTTTCTTAAATAGTTGTGATATTTTAATCCAATAAATATCTTGTAAATTATGAGTCGGTATTGATGAAAAACTTTTCAAAAGAATAATTGACACTAAATTCTTTTGGGTCATATTATCGATAATCACATTTGCTAGGATATCTTGTAAATTGACTAAAGGGGATATATTTGATTCCACTTGTGATAGCACAGTTGGAAAATCTTTCAAATTGTTAATAGTCTTTATTAACAATTGAGAGTTATTCATCACGAGAGATTGAATATATTTATTAATAGTGGCTGTGAAATCCTGTGAAGATAATGAGAATAAAGAATGGGATAATTTACCTATTAATTGATTAATTTCATGCGTAGTTGTCTTGGTAGGAATCTTACCAGTACAATATTGATATAATGTATTTGAAAGAGTCATAATTAATTGTCTCTTATTAGTTTTAATCCAATCATTTTGTAAATTCTTTACAATAGTAAGAGAATTTAAATTAATATTCTTTTGTAAAGTGAGTTGTAATTGTTGGTATAAAGATGACAATTTCAATATGGTAAACACATCATTGGTTGTCTGTGGAGACTGGCTATTGTGTAAAGTTAATGTCTTTATCATATTAACAATATGTAAATATAATAATGCATCTCTTAAAAGAGTCGAAGTTTGATGAATCTTGTTCAATGCAGATTGTAACTTTTGTGATAATTCATAAGGTTTCAATATTTCATCATTTAGTCTCTCATAGGATAATTCAACAAATTTTAAACTGTCTAATAAACCATTAGAAATATTTTCATTATTTTGTTTACTTTCATACAATTGATTAATCAATAATGAAGAGTTTTCATTCAAACTTCTTTCATAAAGTGTATTAACTTCATTTAAATCATAATTGATCTTCTTAATTGAGGTATCTAGATCAATGACATTGTTCACTGCGTCTTCTTCATTTTCGTTAGAAACATCATTTGTCATTAACAATAAATCATTAGCAAACCTGTTAGCGTCAAAAGACTCCTGCAGGATATTATCAAAATCTTTCAATCCATCCATTTTGTCGATGTGATAGCGTGGAATAGGCAGTTAAATGGCTTTATGTTGTTATTATCTGTTTGGATTACTTCAGAACCCACTGTTAAAAATTAAATATGTCGATTTCTTCAAATTGCTGACGTACGCAGGTTTAATTACGTGATAATTATTACTAAGCATCATGTGATATAGGGTTCTTATTTAACCCTAATTGTACGATATGATGTATTATTAAATGGTAAGAACTAGCGCCCATAATGTTACTATAAGTAACAGACATTCTTAGCTTTAATATTAATAGTTTTTGGTTATAATATTCTAGAAGTAGATCTTCAGTTGTATAATGTATAAAATATATGTAATACATAATATATCACTTTGTCATAAGTATAGTAGAAGAATAGTTAGTTTGCCTTATATATGGTAAAACAGGGAGTCATTTCATTTAGAATAGATATGAGTCAAGATCCTTACATCCTAGGAAACATATCAATTAGGAAATGTAGATACCTTTTTGGTAAACATCCTTTACTAGTCATCAATATGAGGCTGAATGCGCATGAAATAACCTATGGATTCATTTAGATCCAATATCAAGCACAAACATAAAGGTTTACTTTCTTTGGTGTTAGTTTATATTTTTGAAGGGAAATCTTGCAGGAAGTTTACGTTTAGGAAGAAATGAAATGCAAAAAACCATAACATGAAATAAACAAATCAAAAAAAAAAAAAAAATGAAAGAAAAAGAAGCAATAAAATTTTAATTACTTGCGAAAAAAGAAGGAAAGGTTCTTTTAATACTGCTGGTTGCCAATGCTAGTTACATATACACCACACCACAGGGACCAATAGAGTACTACACTACATGGCCTATCAGTACTGCTTACTTTGGAACCTTTAAGAGTGCTGGATCACTCATTGGGTTAGAATTCAGTTTAAATTTAAGATAATGTCTCTCAACAAAAATCTCATAATAGAGGTGCGTTTAGTGGTGCTCTTTCTCAAGACATAACTGTTATTGCTACATTTGATATTTGTTTTTGTTGAAATTATGAATTAGGAGACATCCTTTCTCAAAAAAAAATAAGGTACGTTGTTAATTAAACTTGGATGGGTGCAATTTAGTTAAACTTTTTGCCGAAATTAGAATCAGGAGAGGAGATGATACAAGTTGAGCCATATTCATTATCTGTGTGGTAAGTACCCTTTATTTCAGATCTTTCTTTTCCCCTTTTACAACACTATAGGTAGATAATTAGTTTTTTTAGGAAGGAGGGGATATCAGTTTAGATTCTTCACCCTCATACTCGAACAACTACATTTAACTGTCACTACGATAATCCCATGGTTTTTTGACGTCATCTTTCTTTTCTACTAAGAAATCAAACATAATACAAAGAGAATAACAAATAAAGGGCATAGCATATGCATTATCTATCTACACGTTTAGTTGCCAAATTCTAAGACCTTCCATGACATTAATAAAGTCACTGCTAACAATATATGTTACTCGAAATTCATTTACCCCTTGATATATAAGACACTGGAACGTCAGTTTCCTCATCAGAACTCCGAGATATCTCTTTTAAGACAATACTACTGGGATAAAGAGACAACTATTAATAGTAACATCTCCTCTTCCTCCTCTTCCAGTTACTATGTATTTATACCTTTACTAGGTTTACTGAGGTGTAAAAATAAGTAAGCAACCCAACTTAACAAGGATATTTTATTATTGATCGAAGCAGACAATACAACAATAAGATCGAAGGACTGTTTACATTTTGCGTCTATTGTGTTGCACATTTTTTACATTCTTCCTCCTCATTATGTTCTCCTATCTTTGTTTGCAACCTGTATTCAATAAATCTCCGTGTTTTTTTGTGTCCGACGGGTCCCATTTTTTACAGTTTTTCCGGTAATTTCTATTGTTTTCCTTTGTTTTTTCCGTAATCATCGATCGTTGTTTCGAAACAAAAGCTTCAAGCTGAAAATAGAATTTCAGTCAAATTCCGCGTTACATAATCCTCGAGGCATACAACAACAATAACAAACAGTACGGTGATTTAGTTATTAGTCCCTCCTCTCGGCAATAACTGTTGTATGACATCTAAGGAACAAAAGGAGTGCCAGTGTCTCGAAGTCATATTGTTTAGTTATTTTGTTTTTTTGACGTTATTATGGTAATCCATTCTTCTTTGCAGCATGGTCAATCAAATATGGCTATAATCCAAATAAAGTGACGTAGAATGTCTATTCCCCTCCACAAGAAACAAGTTGTTGCAACAGTTTTACTACGTTGTTACTGTAACCTCCTCATTGAAGTATATGTTATGACCCTTAATATTTTAAAGACTGTATAATGAAATGGAAAAGTGGGTATACTTATGATGTCACATTCCCTTTGACTATGAGACAAATAAAGCAACCAGGGGGAACCTATCCTGTACAGGACCATTAATACAATGGAAATTAATACTAACATGCAGATGATGATATTCCTACCCTCTTCTGCATTGCAGCAACTATGGTTTTGCAGCATCCTGATCTATAAGGTGAAGGGAAAGGAGGAGAAGTAGGCAAAAATGATCCAAAATAAATCATATATAAGACATCAACCTTTCCACAAAAAGAGTAGAATTATCAAGATTGATTTCCACTAAAAAATTATTTATTTTCCTCTCATTCATAAATAAGAAATTATCATACCAAAGCAAAACGAGTATTGCCAGTATACAATTATTTTTTTTCGAAACATCGTATTGACAATATTCATTAGCTTTTTGAGACAACAAAACTTAATCAAACTCTCAATTTCAAATCTGAGATAATAATGAAACTATCAACATTATTAATTTCTGCCGGACTTCTTACTGCTCCGTTGGCAGATGCAAGCTTATTTGGCAGAGAAATAATTAATAGATATCCTATTTTGGTTCCACAAAATAAAGATGCCGATTTAAAGGATGCTGATGATCGTAGACCACGTCATTCAACGATCTGTGAGGAAGAACACGTCTACAATGGGTGTGAAGATCTAGATTTCAAGTTCCCTCAGACC
>PPOL03000091.1:0-37887 GCA_003708905.3 Monosporozyma siamensis
TTTTTTTTTTTTTTTTTTTTTTTTTTTCTTTTTTTTTTTTTTTTTTTTTTTTTTTTTTTTGATCTTTTTTCACTTTGCAAAAGAATATACTCAGTTATCCCCGAATATAAGTATATTTTATTCATTCATATATATCTTATGCTCATATATATCCTTTACCTATTCAAAATCTAAATTTTCTTCTAATTCTTTCCATAACCATTTCCTCCAAATATCTCCCGCTATAGTTAATAAATCATTAAATGAATGGGATGCCTTCGCGTCATTACCAACTTCAATCCACATATGTTGTTTATTTTGTATTCCATTACTACCATTCTTGGATAATGATAATGAGGAAGAAGAGGAAAATGAAGTTTCATTGTTTAAACTTGATGCACTAACAGAATATGATTTAACTAATTTCTTTCTCCCTTGTAATATATTATTCGTAGAATTTATCTCTTCCATTAAATATAATTTTTGATAATTTAAATCATCAATACGTGAACACATGGGTAAATTATTTAAAAATTCGGATATTTCTGTCTCTTCAAATTCTAATAATTTAAATTCATTATATTGTAAAATCGCCATATAAATAAACAAGATTTCAATATGTGGATCAATTAATGAATATATTAATTTATTATCATCATCTCCCTCATCCCCTTCATTCATCGCATCAAATTCATCCTCACTAGAAGTATCTGTGTTTAATGATACACTTGAAGAATTACTAGAAGATAAAGGTGAAGGTACCATAGTAAAATCTTTTGAACTATTACCAACTTTACTTGACATTGATGATGATGACGAAATTTCATATTTATTTCTTAACATCAATTCTTTAAAAATATTATAATCATATGGGAATTCAACACTACCAAATGAAACATTATTTAAATCAGGAAACCAAAATGGATCTAATCTAGTTGAGATCCCTTGCTGATGTAGTGTGTCTCGAGGATATGATGACGTTTTATTACCCAATGATAACTCATTTAATTTTTGATATCCAGGTGGATTCTTCTTATATAAATGATGAAATATTTTTGTATTATAATTCAAATAAAAATTAATACTATTCATATTTGGTTTAGGTCTCCATCCAAGTAAAATATCCCATAATCTACCTCTATCTTGTCTTTGAAGAACTTTTGCACCAGAAAATTTTATCCACCAATAAAGCCATGTTGATTTTGATGATGTTGTTTGTGGGAAATCTGTTTCTTCCATTAATGGTTGATATAATTCTGGTAAAATTGATGCAAAAATTTTGAAAAAAATTGTTGATTGAAATGTTAAATCACCACCAGATAATATAGGGAAATAATTTGACATATTTGTTGACTTGACCGGAAATTCTTTATTTATTTCATCTTGAGCCATTAATGTATCAGGACAATGTAATATAATTAATAAAAGACGTTCATAAATTTCATTAAATTGAAATTGATACTCACTAGGTAATTTATCTTTAAGTCGTTGTGGTAATGGATATTCTTCATATAACATTTTAATTGATTCAATACCATGATTATTGGTTAATATATTTTCATCCTCATTTGTTTTATCCTTTGAATGTCTTCTACCAGTTAATACAATAGGATCTTGTATTGATCCCAACACAGGAAACCATTCTGCAAGTCCCAACGCAACCCAAGCTAATCCATTTTCATATTTAAATATACAAGACCATTTATTTAAAAAGGTCATAATGGCATCTTTCAAAAATGTAATTATTTCATTCTCTCTCGAAGTATCTTTATCATTCGATTTATTTGTTCTTGTATGGAAATATTTTTTCAAATCATGTATAATTAAATATTCTAAATCTTGTCTTGTAGTAGATGAAGACGCAGCTGATGATGAAATAATTTCTCTCTTATTTAACGGTTGAATAAATTGATATGATTTACTTTGTGAATCCCAATTAACTAAATTGGAAATAATATTTGGTGAAATACACATGGGATGATATTTTAAAAGTATGGGCCAAACAATATGTCTTAATTGTGGTGGGATACCATAAGTTCTTGATATAAATGCTAAAGTATCATGATCATTAATTTTAATTAAATTTATTAGTAAATGAATTAATTTTCTATCATTATATTGTTGTTTTAAATTTTTCAAATGATGTGAATTGGAGATGTTATTATTGTTATTGTTGTTATTACCAACTGGTGTATAAGATTTTTGTCTATCTTGGAATATCTTACTATTGGAGGTATTTTGTCTATACATTGTGGGGGGTGGGGGTGGAAGGAGATAATTCCAGGGTATAAACACAATTATATATCCTTATTTCACTGAACTTATCACTATGTGTTGCTTTCACCATCATATCCATACTTGTCACACAGCTTATTATCACTAATTAATTAACAATTTTCCAAATTTCTAACATTGACTCAGGCAGTTTTCCCCAAGCCCTAATGGCAAACCCGGGCGGGTCAGACCAACCCTAATCCAGCCCAATCAAGCCCTAACTTTTCACCACGTGACTGCAAAAATACCCGGCCACCGCATTCCACCCGTGCACCGCAAAAAAAAAAAAGAAACGACCGCAAATTTTCTGCGTTCTAAAGTGCTTGCAGATTTTGTTCACGCATTTCCTCGAAGCCCTCTATTATATATTTGTTACACTAACGTTATAACGTGCTTCCATGTCATTATCCTGTTGTAATAACCTCTAGAAGACTATAAGAACATCTATTAAGACTAGTTATACCCACTCAAACAACAACAACAACAACAACACACACGCAATATAACTTACAACAACTTATACCCCTATGCCTTTACAACTACAAGATTTATTGAATAAGGAGTCAGATATGATTCCACCAACACCTCCTGCCAGTGTGAATGGTCCAACTACCCCATCAACACCACAAGATATTTCTCAACTAAATAATATTGACCCTATACCTTCCCTATCCACCATCTTAAACAACAACAACAACAACACCAATAACAACACTACTAATAAGACTCAAATTTTAATGACTCCGCCTGGTTCGGATATTGAAAGATCTCATAGTGATGAAGAAACAACAAATAATCCCACCACACATAAACCAACATTAATTTGTCATTGGGATGAATGTAATTTAAAATTTGATCAAGTAGAATTATTATATCATCATTTATGTCAAGATCATGTTGGTAGAAAATCACAAAAAAATTTACAATTAAATTGTCATTGGTTAGATTGTAAAGTGAAAACAGAAAAGAGAGATCATATTACATCACATTTAAGGGTTCATGTCCCATTAAAACCATTTGCTTGTTCAAATTGTCAAAAGGCTTTTAAGAGACCACAAGATTTGAAAAAACATTTAAAGACTCATTTAGAATCAAATAATATTTTGAAAAAGAAAAGAGGTCCAAAATTAGGTTCAAAGAGAATTAATAAAAAATTATCACAACAACAACAACAACAAAATTTACAAATTTTTATTAAAGAAGATATTCAATCTTTAGAACCAATCTTAAATTCAAATTTAAGAAATAAATTACAAACTTTCTTACCATTACCAAATGGTGTCCCTATCATCTCTTCAAATCAATATGATTCTCCAACTCCAAAGAGTATTACTTCATCATCAATATCATCTGAATCCTCTTCATCTGCTTCTGTCTTTAACAATGATGGTAGAAAATTGAGTAATAATATTGGTACTACTAGTTCCATCACTTCTTCTCCTGTGTCAACACCAAGTGAATTCCCAACTACCAATAATGCTAATAATAGTGGTAAATCTAATATTCAAATACAAAACTCTTATGTATTAACCCCATCGGCTCCAACAATTTTGAATAGTTTTGATAATATACCAAGAAATAATATTCAATCTGCTGCTACTTTCTTCACGAAATTGTCACAAAATATGATATTACAACAACAACAACAACAACAACAACAAATGGGTGTTCCACAATATATTCAAGTTCAACAAACTACTACTCCACCAATTTACAATAATATTACTTCTCCATTAAATGAAAATAATAAAAATGTTGAATATCCAGTGATCCCACAATTACCACCAATTGGACAAACTTCTCAACAACAACCAGTTACATATGTTCCTACCATATCACAAAATACAACAACATTACCACCAATGTCTTCATTACCTGTACTACAACCAAGATTACATTTCCAAATGCCAACTAATGTAATGTCACAACAATTAGCACCAAATAATAATAATGGTACTTATTATAAACAATATAGTATTTATCAAATGAATAATGGTCAATCAAGTAGTAGTGGTAGTTCAAGTAGTGGTGAAGAAGAAGATCGTGATAAAGTAAGTTTCAATGATGCTCACGAAGATGAAGAAAATTTATTTGATTCTGTTAATTTAATTAAAGATTATTTAATTTGTTCTTTATTAGAAGAAGATTTTGAATCTGATTCTGATGAAACATCTACTCTCGAGGACAAGGATGAAGATCCAGAAATTAAATTATTAAGTGATAACTTCAATAAGACTTTGAAATATCCTAAAATTGTCATATGATAATGTATATCTGTCATAAACTGATAGAATATTACATAAAATAGAAAAAAAATAGAAAAAAAAACCTAATAATAATATTACCCAATCCATGTCATTTTTATATCTCTTTTATATCTACTATTCTTTTACATTTGTTTTTTTAAATAATTATTTTTGTATTTACTAAATTGAATTTTGTTTACTCTGTTTCTTTATCGCTTACCATATCTTCATTCTTCCCATCTTCTTGGTCATATAAAGAATCCTGAATTTCACCATTTTGAACCAATTTTAGATAATTATCATTTCTTAATATTATTGTAATCACTATTATAGGTGTAATAATAATTGCCACTACAACACCAAATATCAATTTTAACACTTGTGGGAATGGATACTCACTATAAATAAAATCTCTATGTACATGTTTTATTGCCTTTGTACTCATTATACCTAATGTTACAGGCCAAATTATAATAAAGATAATCACTGATAAAATTAATGCTCGACTCAATTTATTAAGTACCCAAAGAATAACATTCTTAAAATTAAATCTCAATTCATTGTCTTTACTCTTTTTATCTCTAAATAATAGAAACTTAATAACCAACCAAAATTGTTTTAACACATTTGGATGTTCATGTATTATACTCTTTCTAATTTGATCCCTAGGTAATAATGTACAATCTTTAACCTCTAACCAAATTTCAATATACCCCTTATCAATATTTTCCCCAAAGGGACAATGACAAGTCTTATTTTGAAACCAATCCCAATTAATCATAACTTCTTCAATATACCATGTAACAATAATTTGTACAAAAATAGATACAACAAGATCACCAGCTAAAGTGTAAGGAAACCCCCACATCTTCACTTCATCATGATGTCTTGGATGTCTATACATTCCATATGCTACAGCAAATTCAATTCCACCAGTAATTATTGCTGAACTTAAACCTTGTATTATAAAAATTGAAAAGATGAAATAAGCCCATGGCCATTTCTTTTCAAATTGTGTTAGTTTCATTTTACCATTGACCTATTTGACCTATTTGTAAATTCATATTTATATTCATAAAGTTTAGTTCAGTCATTTAATGTCAATCTCTTAACTTCCGGTAATGACCGACGGAGTTTTGCAATTTTGGGCATTTCTTAATTCCTTTTGAAGCCCTAATATTCTCGGGGGTATTTATTAGGGTGTTATCTCTCTACTTTAATAATTTCTAGGGTTACGTCCATTTACTTTAGGGTATATTTTCCAGCTTTTTTGAATTTCTTGAAAGAATAACGACAAATATTGAAAATAAATAACATATGGAAATATTGATGAGTGGTTAATGAAGATTAACTGTTCACAATAACATCAACAGGATAAAGAAAGCATAGATTCTGATTTCAGAGATGGCGGTAGTTAAGAAGAAACGTTCGTATAACTCGAAATCTGCCAGATTAGCTGCTGCACAACAAGCACAAAGAGCACAAGAACAACAAAGACAAAATTTACAAGCTAAACATCATTTCGAAGACTCAAGGTTGAAATCTGAATCACAACTTAGTTCAACGGTACACGATGAAAGTGATTCTATTTCATTTAGAGCTCATCTTCTGAAAAATTTTATAAATTCCACAAATTATATTAATGCACTGACTTTAAAACCTGTGACATTATCTAATTTGCAATCTGTTACTGTTTTTGGTCCTCCAAAGATTGCTAAACAATCATTAATTGATATGGAAAATAAATTAAATAAAGAATTAACCCATTTGAAAAGTTTACAAATGGAATTAGAATCAACAAATCAGCATATGAATAATCCCATGGGACATATGTTATCAATTTTAGATCTTTCTAAATTGGATGAGTTAGATTTGTCCTCTTTAGATTCTGTCAATAGTTTGTTAGATAAATATAAGAAGAAATTTCATTTAAGAAGTCAAGATCATAGAGTGGTCAAACATGTTAATGAATTTACTTATTTAAAATTAGATAAGAGTGAAGCACCATCTAATTATTGGGAAATATATGACGATTTAAAGAAGAAACAAAAGGAAAGAAAGGAACTTGAAATTAAAATGGCACTAGAAAAGAAACAAAGAGAGGAAGAGGAAGAAAGAAAAAGAAAGGAGGCAGAAAGATTGGAATTAGAATATAATGAAAGACAAAGAAGAGAACAATTAGAAAGAGAAGAAAAGGAAAGATTAGCTAAAGAAATGGAACAAAAATTAACCCAAGAACAAGAGCTTATACGACAACAGGAACAAGCAGCTATGGTACCAACAAACCCTGTACCCTTACCTGATGCTCAGATTCCAACCACAGTATTTGGTCAAGACATTGGGCCACAACTTAATCCAAGTGATATCCTCCCTGCATCTATTGATGATAACTCTACTTCTGATCTTCTCAATGTTGGTGATAATACCACTACAGTAAATCCAAATGGAGTAAATAACAATGTAGCAGATACTGGTGAAGGTCAAGAATTATTAGAAGATATGTTTGGACAATATAATAATGATCAATTTAATAACGGCTTCGATGATGGATTTGAAGATTTAGATAATGTCTTCTTTTAAATATGATAAAAATTCATAAACATAAATATAAATGTAATAATAATAAATAGTTCTATCTATCTGCATACTATATGAGTAAAGTCATAATTTATTCTTTATAAGTAAAGTCTCTTTTTAATTTAGAGAAAAGTTATCTCCAAAATATATCATTAATATGTTGAATCAGTCTTGATGTAGCAAATGCAACTGTACCGAAAATGATAACTACTTGAGTCACTATTAGACAAATACTAGCAAACATATATCTGGGACAGAAAATTTTCCAAACCATTAAATGTCTTCTAAATACAGTAACCCAAATAAATGAACTTAAACATAATACAGTATTATAAGTTAATAACATACCACAATTTGATACTATACGTCCTAATAATGTTTGTGGTTTTAATACATCAGGTTGTTGTTTCCATAATGTGACTAATGCTACAGATAATGCCACTAAGATATGTGGACCAAATGTGTTTAAAAGTAATGCAATGTGTGATAATGGGAAATTAACTTTATCTGTTAAAATAAATGCAATATCCCATTGTAATGATGGAATTGTGGCTTGATGACCCGTAGTGAAAAATTGTTGATATGATATTAACCCTAATGCAATGGGACCAATAATATTTTCTTTTAATTTTAATAAATCAATGATTTCTAAGATAGATAATATTTGATTGCACATTAAACAAAGAGATAGTTGTGCTAATGGTTTATTGAAAAGTAAAATTGCCATTAACATATTAATCACCAATAGGAAATATTCTGAACCATAAATGTTCATATATCCAAGGATAGTAGCATATCTTGATTTAACATCTGTATTATGGACATTTAATTTAATACAAAGTGGACCCATCATCCATCCAATATTTGTAGCAATAAGACTAAAACCTGTAATGATTCTTGCAATTGTGTATCTGACAATATTAATATCGAAATCATATTGTTCAAAATATTTAACATCAGAATTTTCTAGAGAGGTTAATAACCAATAAATGAAATTAATTAACAAGGTCCCCTTTAAGAAAATATCAACCCAAATTGGTGCCGCAGCTTGATATGAAGAGGTTAAATTGTAATAACCTTTGATGCAAGCTGGGATAATAAAAATTGTACAAAAGCATAAAGCTAAGCACCAGAAAGAATTATTTGCCAATGTGGTAAATGTAGGTTGACAATAATCACCTTGTTCCTCTCTACAAATGGTAATAAATGATGCCATTCGAGTACAAATAATTAATACTAAAGAATGATAACCACCTAGTAACCTAGCAAATCTTGATAAGGGTAAATTATTCGAATTTGCCGTTGAAGCACTAACCCCCGATGTGGTCCCTTCATTTTCACTAATCTTTGCAGTTAATAAAGCATTTGGTGACTGTCTTCTTGGTAATATAACAAATTCAAATAAAGTTAACATCCCCAAGGAGATTAACAAGAAAGTGACAATCCTGTCTTCCCAAATGGTGAAAGAATTTGATGCGAAAAGACATGCATGTAAAATCATGATGATCCAACCAATACATGACCAATAATCTGAAAAGAAATCTTCCCAAGATTTAGAGAAGATCCAAGCAAAATTATAACGATCAAAGATTGGGATACAACAACCAATAATTATCCCCACAGCGGTAGCAAATAGGAAACACCATAATGGTGTATCTATAAGTGGTAACACTTTAAACACGTAATAGACACTAAAGAAACAAATATTGGACACAATGGACATTAAGCCAATCCAAGGTGCGAACTCTTGAACCATTTGATTCATCACAATAGATGGGATCAATTTTGTAATGGAGACTAATAAAATTAATGATATGGTCATAAAAGTTATTCCTGTAGTAATACTATAATAATCGAATCTTGCCCATAAATCTTTACAAATTTCTAAAAATGCTAATTCATATTGATGACCTGAAGTGAAATCTTTTATATTAGAAGTCAGGTCATGACCATTTTCCAATCCCATGACATGTTTATACGATAATAATTGTTCCATCATAATCTTTGTCACCAAATCTGTCTCTTGTATACCCTTAAACATTTCTCTTATAGGCCAACCTAAATTATTAAATGGTACAGGTAAACCTAACAATAGAGATAATGTAGATACGAGATCAATTTGATTAATAGATCTATATGATTCCCCTAAGTTTGATATATTATAAGCATGTTCATCCAATTGAAACATATTTGGTTTCTTTGAATGAAAGAAAATAGTACTCTCTAATTCATCCTGTGAATCTCCACCATGATTCCCCGTATGATCCATCCCATGATCTCCCAATACCACCAACAACGTATCATCATCCAATTGGTCAATAATATTTTCAATAAATTGATTAATTTCATGTTGTTTTTCTTTCATTGTATGATGATTTGGACCATATTTATGTCCCACATGATCAATCCCCAACATATGACCAATTAATACATCCCAATTTTGTGTTTCTTCATGGGGTAAATGTTGTTCAAAGAATGAAATGACACCACGGTCCACTGTATGTAAATCCCAAACGTTTAGTGATTCATATGGGATTGATTCATTCGATAAGAATGGATTAAATAATGCATCCCATGTATCATCACCCACAAACCAAACATCTTTATCATTAAGATAAAATTGTTTAATTAAATTATCTTCTTCTATTACTTCACCAGCAAAATTGGAACCTGCATCTACAAAAGTGGGTAAGGAACCCGTGGTCAAACCTTTTAATCTTTGTAAAGTGGTAGTTGGTGGATCAGCCAAGAATTTCAAAAGAAGAGAAGAAGATAAGGAGTTATTAATGAAATGGTTATAAAACACGGGCATGTTGTTGTGGTAATTTGGGTTAGCTACATCTGAGTCCACGGGAATGGCAAAATCAAACCTTAAAGCATCGACAATCAATATTACCGTCTTATTGAATTTAGGTGCCAATTGTAAAGAGTCCGTTGTATGGTTAGAAATGTTTGTCAAGACATGTCTTGACAACAGAAACCCTCTAGTGAAGAATGCAATGGCAATAAATTGTAAGATGGCTAAACAACATAATAACACGACATACAATAGATGAGATTTCTTGAATTTGATTATTCTTGTCCTATAAATTCGTTTCTCATCTGCAGAAGTACTAAGTATAGACTTCTTAATATCTCGTTCATCCATCTTTACTCGCTTACGTCGACAGTCAGCACACTCAAACACATCCCATCGACACGTCAAACATCAATCACAGCACTATAATAAAAAATAACCACATAATAACAGTGAAAAAGTTGAAATTTGGGCCTCGAGAAACGGTGCCCCGCAGCGGATTTCCCGATCCGGCAATTATTCTGGTAACCATGGCAACCACCGCAAAATTTGTTCTTTTTGGTTCTTTTTCTTTCTTTTTTTTTCTTCCTCGAGCGACGGCTTCTGCGAGATTCCGCAACGTTCGACGTCGAGGCTGCTGGAAAGATATATAAAGGCCAGATTGGAAGGGTGTTGAGTTCTGTTCTTTCCTTCTTCCCTCCTTACTTCTGTCTTAGCCTTCAATTCTTCTTCACTTGAAAAAAACCACCCACAATTTTATATAACAATGTCTAAAGCTGTTGGTATTGATTTAGGTACTACTTATTCCTGTGTCGCTCACTTCTCTAATGACAGAGTCGACATCATCGCTAACGACCAAGGTAACAGAACCACTCCATCTTTCGTTGCTTTCACTGACACTGAAAGATTAATTGGTGATGCTGCTAAGAATCAAGCTGCTATGAATCCAGTTAACACTGTTTTCGACGCTAAGAGATTAATTGGTAGAAACTTTAACGATCCAGAAGTTCAAGGTGATATGAAACATTTCCCATTCAAGTTGGTTGATGTTGACGGTAAGCCACAAATTCAAGTTGAATTCAAAGGTGAAACTAAGAAATTCACTCCAGAACAAATCTCTTCCATGGTCTTAGGTAAGATGAAGGAAACTGCTGAACAATATTTAGGTACTAAAGTTAACGATGCTGTTGTTACCGTTCCAGCTTATTTCAACGATTCTCAAAGACAAGCCACCAAGGATGCTGGTACCATTGCCGGTTTAAACGTCTTAAGAATCATTAATGAACCAACTGCTGCTGCCATTGCTTATGGTTTAGATAAGAAGGGCCATGAAGAAAATGTCTTAATTTTCGATTTAGGTGGTGGTACTTTTGATGTCTCTTTATTATCCATTGAAGATGGTATTTTCGAAGTTAAAGCTACTGCTGGTGATACTCATTTAGGTGGTGAAGATTTCGATAACAGATTAGTTAACCATTTCGTTCAAGAATTCAAGAGAAAGAACAAGAAGGATTTAACCACTAACCAAAGAGCTTTAAGAAGATTAAGAACCGCTTGTGAAAGAGCTAAGAGATCTTTATCCTCTTCTGCTCAAACTTCTGTTGAAATTGACTCTTTATTCGAAGGTATCGATTTCTACACTTCTATCACTAGAGCTAGATTCGAAGAATTATGTGCTGATTTATTCAGATCCACTTTAGACCCAGTCGAAAAGGTCTTAAGAGATTCTAAATTAGACAAGTCTCAAGTTCATGAAATTGTTCTTGTTGGTGGTTCTACTAGAATTCCAAAGGTTCAAAAATTAGTCACTGATTATTTCAACGGTAAAGAACCAAACAGATCCATTAACCCAGATGAAGCTGTCGCTTACGGTGCTGCTGTTCAAGCCGCTATCTTAACTGGTGATCAATCCTCAAAGACTCAAGATTTATTATTATTAGATGTTGCTCCATTATCTTTAGGTATTGAAACCGCTGGTGGTGTCATGACCAAGTTAATTCCAAGAAACTCTACTATTCCAACTAAGAAATCTGAAATCTTCTCCACTTACGCTGATAACCAACCAGGTGTCTTAATTCAAGTCTTTGAAGGTGAAAGAGCTAAGACTAAGGATAACAACTTATTAGGTAAATTCGAATTATCTGGTATTCCACCAGCTCCAAGAGGTGTTCCACAAATTGAAGTTACTTTTGATGTCGATTCTAACGGTATCTTAAACGTTTCTGCTGTTGAAAAGGGTACTGGTAAATCTAACAAGATTACTATTACTAACGATAAGGGTAGATTATCTAAGGAAGATATTGAAAGAATGGTTTCTGAAGCTGAAAAGTTCAAGGAAGAAGATGAAAAGGAAGCTGAAAGAATTGCCTCTAAGAATCAATTAGAATCCATTACTTACTCCTTAAAGAACACCATTTCTGAAGCTGGTGACAAATTAGATGAAGCTGATAAAGAAGCTGTTACTAAGAAGGCTGATGAAGTTATCTCTTGGTTAGATGCTAACACTACTGCTACCAAGGAAGAATATGATGATCAATTAAAGGAATTACAAGCCATTGCTAACCCAATCATGACTAAATTATACCAAGCTGGTGGTGCTCCAGAAGGTGCTGCTCCAGGTGGGTTCCCAGCCGGTGGTGCTCCTCCAGCTCCAGAAGCTGAAGGTCCAACCGTTGAAGAAGTTGATTAAACAATTTCTTCATAAATGTATCTTTTTAGCACTTCCACATATACCATTATTATCATTATATACACATATTATATATATCATGTCTCATTAAATGTATTCATTATTAAAATTAGTTATTATTAAACTATCGTAGTTTTATATTGTATCGTTGTTCTATGGCATTAATCTCATTTTCAAGAGTCTCAATCAATTGGGATCGATCTTTCAACACCGTGTGCTTTTGTTGTTCCAAGTTTAACTGTTTATACATGGTTTGGAATCTTTTCACTAATTTCTCTTTTATCTTTCTTTCACTCATGGTTCTCTTCTTTTCCAATTCCTTCTGATTACTCTCCACAATCTTATTCTTACAATGAACATTTTCATACAAGAAATTCTCCAAATCTTGTTCTCTTGTCAACTTAATCTCAATAATATAATTCTTAATCGATTGTAATTGTTCTTTAACATTTTCAATCATAGAGATAAATTTACCATTCATGTATTCTTCCTGTTCAATTTCATAAATCAATTTATAATTTTCCTCTATAAGAGTTTGTATCTCATCTCTTTGAGATATTGTCTCTTCATATCGTTGTTGTGTCTCTTCATTAACCTCCTGTGATAATTGTTCATAAGAGATTGTTGACTGATTAGCCACACGTTTTAATAATAATTCAATCTTATCTGTTTCTTGTCTTGTGACACGAGATTCATCACTTAGACTCTTAGCCAATTGATACACGTATTCAAAGTTATCCGTATTCATACTTGTGTTCCTTCCTTCTTGTTGTTTTGGGACAATCTTTAAGCATCTCATCTCTATTAAATTATTTTTTCACTTTAAAGGTTGTTGAGCTGGTGACTATAAGTTATTAACTGCAATTCACATAGACCAGAACCCATGACAATGAGTGAATACTTACCCAATTCATACCTGTTGGGGGTCCATTTGACCATCTCTACGCATTCAGGTCCCCTGATGGTATATTCATATCCACCTGCAAAGACTGGTGCTATTGAATCATTCACTTCAACTTATTCAATGACTACGGACAAGTCCAAGTATGGTCTACAAATCAATAGCACAAACGGTAAATCAACCAAACCATTAAAACATATTACAAAAGGTCATTCTAAAAAGCATGGCGCTCAAATCACACCTACGTCAGATTTTAGATTAGACTTTGATTCATCAATAAGAAGTCGAAATTCATTAAGAACAACAACATCATCACAATCAAGTGTATCTTCATTTGTATCTTCTTCGAGTGACTCTGAGACTAAATCGTGGCTTTCTAGTGAGGGGTTGAGTGAAAGTGAATTGTCTACTGATTATTTAGATGAATCATTTTCTTCTGATTCATCATCTATCTCTAGTACCGATGCAAGTGGATCCGATTCACTTGTGACAGATGGTGGTGTCTCAAGTGATGCTGATGATGAAAGCGATGGTCAAACTACTAAAAATAGCGTGATTACGGGTGATCAATTACTAAAATTATTCGATAAAGAAGATCATCTGGAGGAAGACTTGTTAGACAACGAACCTAATTCTAAACGTGAGGAGGATGAGAAAGAAGAGGAAGATAATAAAAATACAAACGAATTTAATGAATTTTTCTTTACAGAAGATAATTTCCAAGATATTGATAAGATATTTGGTTTCAATTCTGAATTTGTAGCAGAATTTTGTTGTCCTGATAGAGAACTTTGTAATACAAAATTTGAATTCACCATTGATCAATTAGCATTTTTAGGAATGCCCATCCATAGTGATTCTAAGGGAGAATGGCGGAAATCAAAACATAAGAAACATACTTCGTCAAAGAAAAGTACATCTGGTTCTTCTTCCGCGACAAGAAGTCGAAAAGGAACATCATTATCCTCATCTTCGAAAGCTGGTAAGGATACCTCAAGTAAACTTTCTGGTTCTGATGCCTTGAGTAGTATTTGTGATTCATTAAATCTAGAAGATAAAGAAAGTGAAGAAAATTATGATAAAGATTTAGAAATTCATGATCTAGACAAGAGTATGAATATGTTCCACATCTGTTTCGTCTTGAATCCACCACTTATTGAATATAATGACCGTATTGATGACATATATCAACAAGTTGTAGCAAAATTAGCTCTTTTACTTCGATATTTACAATCTAAATCAAATTATGTCTCTGAAGAATGTGAAATTATTATGAGAGAAAGAGAAAATGTACTTAAAAACTCTAATGTGTATCAATCGTTTAAGACTCCAGCAGAAAAGGGTAAATATCTTTACAAGAGAATATTGAATAAATCAAAATTAGCTGAAGCTTTGACCAAATGTGTGGATCAAATTCATAAGAATGAAATTGCATGTGTTAATCTTGGTGGTAGAATGGTATCATTACAAATTCCCGTACAAAATGAATTTCAACATTTACCTGATTATAAAATAAACCCCATCTTAAACAATTCATATTTAGGTACAGTGACAAATAACAAGTTTTTAAGAAGATCTATCAAGAATTCATTTAAATTACATTCAACAGATAATCAAAATGAGACAAGATTAAATCGAGATAATATGGATGATCTTTTAAATACAGATGAAGATATATTAAATTATGCATTGTTGTTACTTGATGAACCACATAACATCTTAAAGAATCTAGAAGAAACTTCCCATTCTAATGGATTAAAAGATATTAATAATATTATCTTAGCTCAAATTGTTAAAAATGTACAACCAACCACCCCGTTAAGTGCATATCATCATATTATCTCGGAAACATTACAAATGGAACCAAGTTCAATAACTTCAGAGATCTTAAAATCAAGTGCATTACATTTAATTTATTGGAGACACGCTAGAGTAATTATACCATTAAGTTCTAAAAACACATATATTGTTTCTCCTTTGGCGTCTTTATCAGTGTCATATCCAAATGATGAAGTTATCTTTAAAGAAAAATTTAGTTCATTACCGTCATTGAGCTATTTCTTAAATAAATTATCAGATGTCGAGGATTCAGAAAACGTGAAATTATTACAATTAAGTAAACAAGGGCCTAAACCCTTTGGCTCTTTGATACCAAGTAAAGAACATAAAGGGGTATATTTAAACGTGTTAAGTTGGTTATTGAGACATGGTTACGTGTGTCAAATTTTGACATTTGTATTTATTAGAATAGATAAGAGAATTAAGATTGCAGTGGACGAAGAGTTGGAGACTGAGGGAAATAAGAGAAGGAGAGAAAAGATCTTGACTAGAAGAAGAATGGCCACGGCCAAGGCTAGAGATGCTGCTATGCAATCATCACAACATTTTGAAACACATTTAAAGGGTATTGAAAACCTTGAAAAGGATGATAAAGATAATCTTCTAAACATAAAGGGAAGAGACAAAAATTCTGTAGAAGATCATTTTGAATTTGATGATCCAGATTTACAACAGGATTATACTATAATCTTAGAACCTGAGAGAGTCACCGCACTAGAGAAACGATGGTTATACAAATGTATCTCAGATCAACCACCAGATATCCAAATGTTATTTAAACGGCTATTAAAATACTTCAACGGTAGAACACCTATGGAAATAGTGATGTTGAGGGAAGGTGTGACTAGACATGAAATAAGAAAACTTTTCAATGCATTAAATAAATATCTAGTAGAAATTCATCATTGGTAAGGTGTATAACTAATCTATATACATATATATTAACATTCATTCATATGATTGGGCTGATATTGTAGTATGAAGAAGCAATATTGTGGGAACTTTTATAATTTGTTTATTTCACCTTGGAAGTCATTTCTTTTTAAAATAGGTATCAAAACCGTAAATTTACAACAAAACGTAAAATTCAGCAAAAGAAACCAAAAAAATTTTAAAGAAAAGGCTAAAAGATGAAGAAAAAGTTATATATAACCAATTATTGAATATTTAAACGTTAATTACACCACCTTCACTACCTTTTTAGGGCTTCTTATTAAATATTAAAACAAATAACCTTTAAATTAACACTATAAAACCCACTAAGGTTACCCTCCCTAATTTGAAATTTTGTACTTTTCGAAATTTGAAATAAATCTTGATCCATAATTTCAAACTGAAAATGGCCCCAAAGAAGGCTGTAAAAGGTGATTTCAATCTGTAATATCACAAAACAATAAGTGCAATCCCTCCCACTGTGAAGCAATGAGTTATTCTGAAGACCAGGTGTCCATTAAGAGGGAAGAATCTAGTTTTACTGGTGTCCCATTTCCACCAACTGGTGCAGTTAACAATAAAGATGGATCTGAATCTTATCAACAAGAACCACCAATTAAACAAGAACCTTTATCTCCACAGGAGTCCCAAGTGAAAGTACAACATGATTCTGCATCTCTTAACGATGAAATTGAAGCTTTAAATATTAATGCTGATGTTGGGCAAGTGTTACCAGCACAACCAAATTTAAAGATTATAAAGAGACAAATTACTAATTATGTTGGTTTTGCTAACTTACCTAAACAATGGCATAGAAAATCTATTAGAAATGGGTTCAATTTTAATCTTTTATGTGTTGGGAAGACCGGTTTAGGTAAGACCACTTTAATAAATTCTCTTTTCAATCAAGAATTTACAGATGCTGTCGAGGGGAATGACACTGAAATAAACAATGAAGATAATGATGATACAGATTTTGTTAAGATTAAGACACAAGATGCTGTTATCGAGGAAAATGGTGTTAAATTGAAATTAACAGTTATTGATGCCCCAGGGTTTGGTGATCAAATAAATAATACCGATAGTTGGATTCCAATTGTTAATGAAATTAATCACAGATTTGATCAGTATTTAGATTATGAAAATAAAGTTAATAGAACCATATTTGATGATATGAGAATTCATGCATGTTTATATTTTATTGAACCTACTGGACATTGTCTTTCACCATTAGATTTAGAATTTTTCAATCAAATTCATAAGAAATGTAATTTGATTCCAGTGATTGGTAAATCTGATATAATGTCAGATGAAGAAATAACTTTATTTAAATCTACTATTATGACCCAAATTGCCGATCATCAAATTGATATATTTCAACCACCAATTTATAAATTAGATGATAATGATACAAGAGAAATGGCTAATAAATTATATAATACGTTACCATATGCTGTAGTAGGATCCAATGATTTCATTCAAGATCCACAAGATCCAAATAGAACAATTAGAGGCCGTCAATATCCATGGGGGATTATAGAAGTAGAAAATTCAAATCATTCAGATTTCAATTATTTACGTGATTTATTAATTAGACAATATTTGGAAGAATTACGTGAAAAGACTCATAATTTATTATATGAAAATTATAGATCTAATAAATTGATTAATTTAGGTATTAAACAGGATAATTCTGTGTTTAAGGAATTTGATCCCTTGGCTAGACAAGAAGAAGAACGTAAATTACATGAAGCTAAATTAAGTAAATTAGAAAGTGAAATGAAATCTGTCTTCCAACAGAAGGTCAATGAAAAGGAGAAGAAATTACAAAAATCTGAAACTGAATTATTTGCTAGACATAAAGAAATGAAAGATAAATTAACCAAACAATTAAAGGCTTTAGAAGAAAAGAAGCATCAATTAGAAATGTCAATCTCATCTCAAATGAATCAAGCCTCTCCACTTCCACAAAAGAAGAAGGGTTTCTTAAGGTGAATTTCTCCCATTCATTCTATCTGTATAATACAACTACAATTATAACCTATCCTACACCTTATCTATCCATATCAAAATGTATATCACTCTACGTAACTTCTCTTTAAAAAGCAATATTGTTTGAAATTTCAATTTGTGACACAAACGCGTAAATAAACGATGAAAAATTTGGAAAAAAAACGCCAAAATTGCATATAGAAATATTTGAATCTTAAATATTGTAAAAAAGGTACGCGTCAAATCACGACTATCAATTGATAAAAAAAATATTAGATATATTTGACATTTTAATCTTTATTTATACATTGACTTATTTCATTTCTAAAGGACAGTTGAAGCCAAATTGATATCACCAAATAAAACCAACTACAAGCAGGACAAGATGACAAGCCAACATTTGCTGACTTTCAACCAGCATTATAAACAAATTCAAAACTATTTTAACGTCACAAATACAAGAAGAAATGAATTTGATTTTGAAAGACAAGGTAATTCCATTGAGAGAGCTCGTTCCAAGCTTTCTGGGTTAAACAAGACACAGTTTCTCGAGTTAAGTACTGACGTTCATGATGAATTACAAAGAAGAATTACCGAAAATAATTCAGGTTTTGAATCAAGTTTAAGACCCATTGATACTTTCCATAAGAAGAGAAATTTAGCTAGGGAGAAATTATCTTCTTTATCTGAAAAGAGATTTAATGATTTACTTAATGATATTGCACAAGAGATTGAAAGACGTGGATATGATATTGTTGAGCCAAGTGAAGTGGAAGAAACTTTTCATAAGCTTACTATAAATGAGACAAGTACTCCATTGAAGGATGTCGTTTCTGAAAAGGACACTGAAGACACTCAACCTAATGATGACATTATTCAACAGACTATGATTATCCCAGTGAAGGCCTCAATTGACTGGTCCTCATCTGAAGAAGAAGAGGATGAAGAAGATAAGGAAGAGGAAGTGAAAGAAACAATAAGAGAGCTAACCCCTGACTTTACTCAGCATTTGGAAACTCAATTGAATGAAGATGCTAAAGATAATGAATCTGATACAACCCCAGAGGAGAAACTTCAAAGAAGAATTGATCAAGATTTGAACGAAAGTTTGTTGGAATCGATATCTTTATCTACCGTGGAGTCTGACCATGATTTATTAGCTAATAGTCCACAGATTCCTGAAATTTCTACTATTGAACAAACTTCTTCTCTTAACAAAGGAGAAACTAGTGAAGATGATTTTGATTTTAATCAACCTTTAACTAACACTACCTTGAAAAATGATTTTGGCTCAGATGTTAAAGACATTATTAATGAGGATAAAGTTGCATTAGGGAAAGATGAAACTATTACTGAAGATAAAGTTGTTGAGGATAGAAATATCAATGATGAAGTTGATTTACTTCAAAAAGAAAACATACAATTAAAACAAGAGTTAGATATATTAAAGAATGGTCAAGATTACCACAAGACTCATACCACCCCAACTTTACAATTTGATAAATATATCACTTCTTCTGGTCACATTCCAATAAATTTGGTCAACGATTTCCATAAATTAACCACTCGTTTATATTCAATTGTGAATGATACAGATGACCAACTAAGTGAAGATGATTTTGGTAAAGAACTGTTTACAAAAGTGTTTCAAATATCCAAGACTCTTCAAGAAATAATGTTATTAGCTATAGTGTCCGAAGTTAATAATGAAATAATACTGTTAAAAACCTCATTGTCACATTTAATTACATCTGTAAGGTATTATTGTTCATTCAAACAATTATTACCTACCATTACTGTCAATACCGCCATAGCAGATTTATCATTTGCTTTTTGTAATTTAATTTCCATTGTCAAGATTAAATCAATTGATTTCAAACAGGATCTTGAAGATGCAAATGGATCTTATTTGAATCAAAATGAAACCACTTTAGTAAATAATGTTGATGCCTCTGATGTTTTATCCCCTAATCTATCATCCAAGGTTAAACCACTTCGATTAGCTGAAAAATTACAAAGATTCGAAAGTTCATTAAGTCTATTAGATGAAAAGGATACTCCAAGTTCTACCCTAACATCATCCACATCAAATGTTAAATCTATTCCAAGTAAAGGATTATTATATGATAGAATTGATATAAAATCTGTTACTCCATCACCAGAAAAAAGGAAAAAGAAGGAAATTATGAATCTTAAATTATCTACCACAGATTCTTTATTAGAAGATATTTCAAATGATTCACCCACCCCAAATCGTATCACAGAGACTAAACCTACATCACAACCAGATAGAAGTCATAGTCTAATGAATAAATTAAAAACTGATAAATTTGTAGCGAAATTGAAACATATTGGTGTTAAATGAGACAAATATCAGTTAAATTCACAAGGTTCTAATGCTAATAATTTTATAGAGACAGTTTAATGTATATATTTAAAAAAAACAATTATGTATTCATATGAAAAGAACATTTTATTTTATCTTATTATTGTATATTATTTACAGTATAATAGGGAATGATGTCCCATTTGGAATATTTATATTTATATACACATATTTATAGGTTCATGCAGTGTTATATTATTCAGTGTGTGAAGTTAAGGTCACCTTTTTTGAAACAAGAATTCCTTAACAAAAAGTGAAGCCTTTTCTGCACCATTAGTTAAAAGAATGGCACCTATTATAGAATTTAAAACTGAAGAAACAATCTTCGGTTCACCATTAAAAATATTACTTTCATTAACATCTCTTTTTTTCCAAAAGATCAATTCATTTAATTTTAATGTTTCCATATATTTAAATAATTTAGTTTCAGATAACAAATCTTTACTCCTTTGTGATCCTAAAGTGTTAAAATTCAAACCATTCACCAAATTATCACTTTCCAAATTATTATTTGTTTGCATTGAATATAATGAAGCTTGTAATTTTAAGAAATGAGAACCAATAATGTATAATTTTTCATTATATGGTACTTTTCCATGTGCAAATGATTTATGTGTAAAACATTGTAATAATAAATCATTATTTAAAGAGATCTTACATTTCTCAAATGGTAATTTATTCCTTATTTGGGAGAAAAAATCTGATGTTTGCGAAGTTTTTTCTTTATCCACTTTGTTATAAGTTAACCCATATGGATTAATCATATAACTTGTTGGATCTCTTTTAATCCCCCGTATACGTGGTCCAGAATGTAAATAGGTAATAAATCGTATGGACTCTCGTTGTGTCAATGAACCTTTACTCATTTCAATAATCGGCCTACATATTTGATTTGAAAGAATGGTTCTGGACATTGTTATATGTGTTTTATGCCCTTCTTAACTTCTTCTTTTCCCTAAGATTCAGTGGTTACCCATACCCATAATCTCATATCTTCAAAGCTGCCTTTAAAATCCTCGAACCTTCAAGTTTGAATTTTGGCCTCTGAGATTTTTGGTAAAAACAAACAAAACCCTAATTGTTATAAAAATATATTAGGGCTTTATTACATTAAACTTCTCCAAACCTAAAAACAAAACAGGGTTAAAATTTTGAAAAGTCCGTGTTTTTTGTGTCCATTTTTTTTGTACCTTTGAAAAAAAAATAATGTCACTTGGTAATTTTAATTTAATTCATTTGGGAAAGAAGATAAAATAGCAAAGAGTTTGTCTGTGAAATTAATTAATTGTTCAAATAAGCTTTATATAAAAAGAAAAAAATTGAATTAATTTATTGAATATATAAATACTTTTAACAGAATTGTTTATTGTATTTCAATTTTTGAATCATTCCATTGGAGTACTTATAGTAGATCACTAATAATGACTGAAAATAACGATAAGTGGAGTATTGTGGAAAAAAATAAAGAAATGTCCACGGGTGGAACATCAACACCAAGTGAAGATATTATATCAGAAAGTAATAATAGTGATTATAGCATTAATGTATATGAAGCATCAGATATTTTGTCTTCCACTAGTGGTGAAGTAGACTCTGATATGGAAAGTCTATTAGGTAATAGTAGTAAAAAAGAAGAAATGGAGGAGATTCAAAATTTATTACAAATAGATGGGAATGAAATATATCAATCTAATTCAACTTTAAGAGACCAACAAATTGAGCAACTTTCTACATCAATTAGCAAAGACCAATCAAAGAAAAGTGGTAAAGAGATTAACTTACATGAGAAGAAACATTCTACCAAGAGTGTGAATAAGTTAAAGAGAAAAAATGATTCAAATTCTGAATCTGAAAACGGCACAAGTTCTAAAAGCGGTAATGAGGAACAAGAGGATAGTGATTTCGACATGAACGAAATTAGAAAAATCAATCAAGATTTAGATACCAAAGTGACTATTGGAGTTTTTATTTTGTTTATTTTAGCAATATTTGGATGCTGGAAAATTATTGATACATTGGTTTTACTCTTGAAGCCAATCGAGAAAGAAATTATTGAACCATCACCACCATCACCACCTGTAACTTCTGGGAAGGAACTTTTCACCTTTCAATGGCATATTGATCCTAAAGACCCACCAAATGATGTTATAATATTTGGAATCTTTCCGGATAATGATATTCTTACCTTTGAAACTACTCTTTACCTTTCTACAAGAGAACTTTCTGACAGAACGTCATATATTTGGAAACCTTTTGGTCAATACATTATTGATTTTGATTGTAAGAAGATATGTAAATTGAATAACACTGATAACACTGCTCACTTACCCAATTGGTTTGAGAAATTTGTTCAAGAGGGTAGGATTCAATATGATCGGTTGAAGTTATTCTTTGAAACCGGAACGGAATACGACACAGAATTAGTCTCGGTTTTGAAAGAATACCTTACTGAAATGACCGTAAAAGCCAAACACAACGCCCACACCATCAATTGCAGGATCAAAGAATGGTTGAACTAAAATATATATACAAATGTTCTTTACAAAACTCTCTATTTATATATTCATCGCTTTATTTACAGTGGCTATATACTAAAACAGCTGTTTTATTTCACCATACAAAATCACGTTTTTTCCCGCTGTCCGAAAATGGCGACTGAAAAATAATTTTGAGATTTCTGGAATGTGTGAAACAGATTGTAAACGGGGCACTTGAACCACTTCATTCCAGTCCTGTTATTGACACTGGTAGGTTTATACACCACTATATTTATTATAAAGTATTCATATAATATACTGTTTATATATTCTACTTCCCAACAACAACAAGGTATATATATACATACTGTTTCCCTTTGCAAAAAAATAAATTTTCATAAGGGGAAAGGGGATCAACAAGAATATTAATAAACATACAGCTTTTTATAACACACTTTTAATTTTTGAGAATATAGACACATATAGATATTGCTGGTTCAATACTATATACTCTCACGCAGTTTAAATACATAAGATGGTTCTCCCAGGTTCTCCTATGCCAGTGGACTTAAATCCACTGAAAAATGTTTCATCTGCTTCCACTAGTTCTAGTGCAACAAGTTCTTTAAATGAATTTAACACACCTCCGACAAGTTTGGAAAGGCGAAATTCCCTACTAAGTAACAGAACTCATAATAATAATAATGCATCTACTCATAATGACTCAAATTCAAATCATAATAATAACAATAACAATAATAACTCAAACCAACCTACCACAGGAAATACTTTCAATATTGATATTGTCATTGCCGTATATGATTTTAATACATCACAACATGCACCCTCTGTATCATCAAATTCATTTTCATCCCCATTATTTAGATCTAGTTCAATATCTGGGAATTCAACTTCATCTTCATCAAATACAAGTAGTAGTAACACCGAAAAGGATAATAAATTATCCTTCCAAAGAGGTGATACAATCTATGTATTAACAAAATCTCCCACTGGATGGTGGGATGGGATTGTTATCCAATATTCAAACTCAAATTCAAATGTAAATGCTGATATTAAGGTAAATAGGGGCTGGTTTCCAAATACTTTTATTAGACCATTTAGAGAAAATGTTAGTTGCGTATTTAAGATGAAAAATAGTGTTTCTTCCATTGCTACATATGGTAATAATGAAGAAATTGAATCTATGGTTATTAATTTACCCATTCCTGTAACAAATAAAAACAATAATAATAATAATAATAACACTTCCAATAGTAGAAGAAATAGTAGTACTTTGTACCCTAATTATTCTAGACAAAATAGTATACATTCCTTGGGGAAAAATTCGGTGGCAAGTAACGAAACTGCTGCCACAGCCACAAAGAGAAGTTCTCTAATCTTACCAAATAATACCAAATTTACCGACACCTCGGTAACAAATGATACCACTGATGTAGGACCCACAGACAAGAAGGCGTCAATCACATCAAGTGTTAAGAGTGATGGTAAGAATGGGAATAAATTGATCAAAACGAAAAATGAAAAGATTAATATCTTATCTTTAGAAGAAGTAGAAATGATCATTAATAGTGTACATAGTCCCATTTGTTCTACATGGACTCCAATACCAATGATTATAAATACAGCAGATTCTACTAATAATGGCGATTTTAAACAGTTATCTGACAAATTAATTTATTATAATAAAGAATTGGATATTTACTGTTCTGAATTTCCCTTGGTATCTGTTAATGACACTAAATTAAGTATTAGTGATTCAAATATCCCCACAGCACCTGTTTCCTCAGGGTCAAAGGATGGTAACTTGGCAAATGTAAACAATCCAGTACCTAAATGTTTTCCATCTGATGATCATCTAGTAGATTTAAGAGCAAGAAATTTATCTGAAGGGTTTATTGAACAGAATGCTAATAATATGGAAAAATCACCAATACCACCTGTATTAAATAGTGAGGGGACCACTGCAGTGGGGGAAAATTCTAAAGAAGAGATAAGTACTTCAGTTGAGGATTCTAAAAATGATGATCAAGCAGAAACACAATCACAACAAGCAACATCTTTCTATAGACGTGCTGTTATGGCAAAACCAGATTTATTTTATTATCATCCAAAGGATATTAAGACATGGATCGAATTAGAAGATTTAACATTCCATTATATTAATTTAACTCATGATATGATATTAAAAAATGATTTCTTTAATTTTAAGAAATTCATGACAATATTATCGAATATGTTAATCTTCACTCAATTATCATGTAGATTGATTTCAAGTCAAATTCAAGCAGCTAAATGTAATAAAAAGATTAAAAGTTTATTGAAAAAATTAATTAACTCACTATCAAGAATTGATTTAAATTCTTTAGTATATTTTGATAATTCTGGGATGAATTTTAGTCGTGTCTCTAAAGAAAATGAAGATCCTCTCTCAACTAACAATGATGAGGCCACTATGAATTCAATAGATATTAGAAATGCAAGTACAAGTACCACAGGAACATTAATTGCAAAAACAAGAGAATCTGTTGATTCTTTCGTATCACCAAGAACAGGTAATAGGTTTACATCAATAACAAGTAATGATGGTAAATTTAATAATAAGATTAATCCAAATACTGATAATCAAACAACAACATTAAGAACCATATTTGAAAATATTGATCATGATTTTTTCAAACTAGTGAAGAATGTTGAAACACTACATCAAATCTTACAAACTTCAGTATTAAATAATAATGAATTTCAAAATATCCCACAAATTTTACCAAGATTTTTCCAAGTTTCATTTAATGGTGGATCATGGACCAATCCATTTTCAAAATTTATTTATCCCTTGGAGCCCAAAGTTTCTAGTATGACATTATCTAGTATGTCTCGGGAAAATAGTAAAGTTTCTACTGCGGAATCTGCAAGATCATCAACAAGTGCATTACCGTTAAAGATGGCTAATGCCATTGCACTTGCTGCGGGGGTTAATGTCCCCACTGGAAGTAATGATCCAAGTACAAATAATAGTGCTACTAAATTGGAAAATGATATGTTATGGACCTCTGAACGAAATATATTAAATAGTGTCTCATTAGCCTCCGTATCATCTATTGGAACTAGACCATCACATGTTAGGACTTTCACTAGATCAAAACGATTTAATAAGAAAAAAAGATATCCATTAAATAATGATACATTAATATCGATGAAGAAAATTTCCGGGGAAATTCAAGAGAAATTTAATGTTAAAGAAAATGAAGAATATTTACATTCAGAATCCAAGAGAGCCATTAGAACATTAAATTTAAATTCAAAGACATATGAACAAATTAATCAAAATACCACATTAATTGAAATAATGGAAAATTTAGATTTAAGTATATTCATTAATTTAAAACGATTAATTAAAGAACCACCTAAGTCAATTGATCATGAAAGTGAAGAATTTTTAAAACATGCAATGGCATCCGCGTCAGGAATAATTGGTGAATTTTTTGATATTAAACAATCATTTCATGATATTTTAATTAGATTAATTATGTCAGCCCAACATACAACATTAAATGATCCTTATACATTCGCTTCGATGAGACCCAACCATCAAATTGATTTTAATGAACCAATATTATTAGAAAAGATTCTATTAAATAAACAAGCCACAAAATTGGAGAAAAAATCCAAAAAATTAATGAATCATTTAATTAAGCAGGATGTTGAATTTAATCATGTTGATTTCCTTGATTCTTCTGAAGATTTCCTTGTTTCATGTGAAAAATATATTGAAATAACAAGTTTTTCATGCGATATTGTAGAACAATTAATTGAAGAAAGAGAAAATTTGTTGAATTATGCTGCTAGAATGATGAAAAATGATTTGACCTCAGAATTATTAAAAGGTGAACAAGATACGTGGTTTAATTATAGTTCAGAATCAGATTCTGATGAATCATATGCAGAGAATGGTGATGAAGATGAAGATGAAGAAGATTTTGTTGGTAAAGATGAAGAAGATGAAGTTGAAGAAAATGAAGATGGAAGTTTAAATAAGATTAAGAGGAAAAAACGTACTACAATTGGTAATAAGAAAATTAGACATAATTATAATGTTGAATGGTATTTACAAAGTGATTATGATTATGATTTAATTTATGATAATAAAGATCAAATTAGAGGTGGTACTAAAGAGGCATTAATGGAACATTTAACTAGTCATGAAGTGATCGATCCATCATTTAATGTTACAATGTTAATTTCATTTAGAAGTATAATGACCACCAAGGAATTTCTTTATGCTTTAATTTATAGATATAATTTGTGCCCACCTGAAGAGTTAAATTTTGATGAATATAATACATGGGTAGAAAATAAATTAAATCCAATTAAATGTCGTGTTATTAATATAATGAAAACTTTCTTACAACAATATTGGACTCCATATTATTTAGAACCTGGATTATCATCATTAGAAGAATTTGCAAGATTAGCCATTAATGAAGGTATCCCTGGGGCAGAAGATTTATTAGTGAAGATTAAAGAAAATTTAATTACTGATTCAATGGATTTATCACCCGAAGGGATGATGATGATGAATAAGAATGGTATTGAGAATGATCTAAGATTTGAAGATTTAAATAATTATGGAGACGATGATAAGAATAAGAGCAACAATAACAACAATTCATCATTTTTCAGTGGTATAAGATTGAAAAAGTTAAAATTATTAAACATTGAACCTTATATTTTTGCAAGTCAATTAACTATAATGGAACATGAATTATATTTAAGGATTACCATGTTTGAATGTCTTGATAGAGCATGGGGTAATAAATATGGTAATATGGGTGGTTCCACCAATATTTCAAAATTTATTATGAATGCCAATTCATTAACTAATTATGTTTCATATTCTATTGTGAAACAACATGATGTTAAGAAAAGATCCAGATATATTCAATTTTTCATTTCTGTGGCACACCATTGTAAAGAATTAAATAATTACTCATCAATGACTGCTATTGTCTCGGCATTATATTCATCCCCCATCTATAGATTAAAGAAAACATGGAAAACCGTTCCTCGTGAATCGACCAAAATATTAAGTGCATTGAATAATTTAATGGATTCCAAGAGAAATTTTTATAATTATAGAGCACAATTAAGGGGTATGAAAGATGTTGCGTGTGTCCCATTTTTTGGTGTTTATTTATCAGATTTAACTTTCACGATTGCAGGAAATTCAGATTATTTGCATAAGAATAAAGATATTGTTAATTTTGGTAAGAGAACTAGAACTGTTGATATTGTGGAAGAGATATTAAGTTTTAGAAGAGTTCATTATAAATTGAAAAGATTTGATGATATACAAACAATGATCGAGACTACATTAGAAGAGGTACCACATATAGAGATTCAATATCAATTGTCGTTAGAGATTGAACCTAGAGCTAGTAATAATAGTGGTAGTAACTTGGGTAAGAATCCCTTAGATGAGAGGTGAATATATAAATCAACATAATATAATAATATAATGTAATGAGAAAAAGAAAAGATATCCCGGACGAATGGAGAAAGAAGAAAAAAACTCCGGATTAACGGAACACTGTTCTTCCAAGATTGAAGACAATTGCAGAGATAACAAAGAGGGGTACCAGATTTGTCACATAGAAATCTGTAATACTTGTAAGATAAGCCTCTTTGGGAAGTCAGAACAAGACATATAAAAAGAGGTATGTGACTTTCCTTCTAACACCCAACATGAGTACAACTACCCAACCACACAAAATGATTGGTAAAATATTATTCAAACCCCAAACTGTTATTAGATGTTTAAACACCACCACACATAACCCTACACACGTTGTTAATCATGCGAGAATACCTAGTGTGAAGATTAACACGACGATGTCACATACCATGACAAACGATATCAAATCATTGCAACAGAGTAAACATCTCAATACCCGGTTACAGGGTAAACACACCAATTACATCCCTACAGTAAGTTCGGATGAAGATGTGCTAGAGACGGTTACTTCATATCTCAGGGTCTGATATATTCTTACTTATATATGTCCTAATATAAGATATAATATAATATAATATGCTGTCATTGTTTCAATAGTAGAAGCACAAGCCACGTGACAGGCCGAGAACGCGGAGCGCCGAAAACTCGGCCGAGGTCACGCGCGCTATTGTCTCCGTTTTTAGGGGAATCATGCTGTATTTTCTATTGTGTTTTTGTGTTATCGATTCGATTTTCGTTGCACGCATTTTTTCTTCCTCTTCAAATCTCATCGCATTATTAAATGGACATTATTTTTAATCAACGTGATTGGTTTTTCCATTTATGCTTTATTTTATATCCAATTTATAACATTCACAACATCCAAAAGATATATAATCTACAACTTTTTCTCTCTCTTCACTCTTCCCTGTCGTCAATTTCTTTCTACTTTCACTTTTTTTCAAACAAGAAGAAAAAAAATATTATTACAGCAAAGCAGCAGACGCAGGCAAAAAAAAAAAAAAGGATTAATATATAAAGAAAAACTCCTTAAATTATATACATTATACACAAACTTTAGACATATACAACAAAGAGGGAAGTAGACAAACACACACGAACACAACCAAAAATGCTATCTTCTCGTTCTTCAAATATTTTGAAGACTCAATCTCTACGTCGTACTCTAGCTACAGTTGCAAATTTAACAAGAGATTCAAAAGTTAATCAAAATCTTTTAGAAAAGAATTCTTTTATTAATTATAAACAAAATGTGGAAAATTTAAAAATTGTACAAAATAGATTAAATAAACCATTAACTTATGCTGAAAAGATTCTTTATTCACATCTAGATAATCCACATGAACAAGATATTCAACGTGGGGTATCATATTTAAAATTAAGACCAGATAGAGTCGCTTGTCAAGATGCTACCGCTCAAATGGCTATTTTACAATTCATGTCCGCAGGGTTACCACAAGTTGCAAAACCAGTGACCATTCATTGTGATCATTTAATTCAAGCTCAAGTTGGTGGTGAAAAGGATTTAACCAGGGCAATTAACTTAAATAAAGAAGTTTATGATTTCTTACAATCTGCCTCAGCAAAATATAATATTGGGTTCTGGAAACCTGGGTCTGGTATTATTCATCAAATTGTTTTGGAAAATTATGCATTCCCTGGTGCTTTATTAATCGGTACCGATTCTCATACTCCAAATGCTGGTGGGTTAGGTCAATTAGCCATTGGTGTCGGTGGTGCTGATGCTGTGGATGTTATGTCTGATTTACCATGGGAATTAAAAGCTCCAAAGATTTTGGGTGTTAAATTAACTGGGAAGATGAACGGTTGGACTTCTCCAAAGGATATTATTTTGAAATTAGCTGGTATTACTACCGTTAAGGGTGGTACTGGTAAAATTGTAGAATATTTCGGTGAAGGTGTAGACACCTTTTCTGCCACTGGGATGGGTACAATTTGTAATATGGGTGCTGAAATTGGTGCTACAACCTCAGTTTTCCCATTTAATAAATCAATGGAAGATTACTTAAAGGCCACTAGACGTGGTAAGATTGCTGATTTTGCTAAATTATATCAAAAGGATTTATTATCTGCTGATCCAGGTTGTGAATATGATGAAGTTATTGAACTGAATTTAAGTACTTTAGAACCTTATGTTAATGGTCCATTTACTCCTGATTTAGCTACTCCAATTTCAAAATTAAAAGATGTTGCCGTCGAGAATAAATGGCCATTGGAAGTTAAAGTGGGGTTAATTGGGTCTTGTACCAATTCTTCATATGAAGATATGTCACGTTCTGCCTCCATTGTGAAAGATGCTGCATCTCACGGGTTAAAGGCTAAATCAATCTTTACCGTGACACCAGGTTCTGAACAAATTAGAGCCACTATTGAGCGTGATGGTCAATTGAAAACTTTCCAAGATTTCGGTGGTATTGTCCTAGCTAATGCTTGTGGTCCATGTATTGGTCAATGGGATAGACAAGATATTAAAAAGGGTGACAAGAACACAATTGTTTCCTCATATAATAGAAATTTCACTTCTAGAAATGATGGTAATCCAGATACTCATGCTTTTGTTGCCTCTCCAGAAATTGTTACCGCTTTGGCCATTGCTGGTGATTTAAGATTTAATCCATTAACTGATACATTAAAGGATAAAGATGGTAAAGAATTTAAATTAAAACCACCATTCGGTAATGGGTTACCAGAAGATGGTTATGATGCTGGTGTTAATACATATCAAGCACCACCAACTAATCGTGATGCTGTTGATGTTCTTGTTTCTCCAAAGTCGGATCGTTTACAATTATTAAAAGCATTTAAACCATGGGATGGTAAAGATGCATTAAATATGCCAATTTTAATTAAAGCTGTTGGTAAGACAACTACAGATCATATTTCAATGGCTGGTCCATGGTTAAAATATAGAGGTCATTTAGAAAATATTTCAAATAATTATATGATTGGTGCAATTAATGCAGAAAACGGTAAAGCAAATAACGTAAGAAACGTTTACACTGGTGAATATAAAGGTGTTCCAGACACTGGTAGAGATTACAGAGATCAAGGTATTAAATGGGTAGTCATTGGTGATGAAAATTTCGGTGAAGGTTCATCTCGTGAACATGCTGCTTTAGAACCAAGATTCTTAGGTGGGTTTGCTATCATTACCAAGTCATTTGCTCGTATTCATGAAACAAATTTAAAGAAACAAGGTTTATTACCATTAAATTTCAAGAATCCTGCTGATTATGATAAGATTAATCCAACTGATAAGATTGATATCGTGGGTCTAAATGAACTTGCACCAGGTAAAAACTTAACTATGGTTGTTCATCCAGAAAATGGTGAACCATTCAATGTGGAATTAACTCATACTTTTAACGGTGAACAAATTGAATGGTTTAAAGCAGGTTCTGCATTAAATCAAATTAAAAATTTGAAATCTGCTGCTGGCAATTTATAAGAAAATGACATAATTTAAACCTTTCTTCTTTAAGACATAACTCACACACACATATCATTTTGTATATTTATTTATTTGTTTATAATTATTTATTTATTTATTTATTAATTTATTTTGCTAGCTTATTTAATATTATTGCATGTTAATATCGCAAATAGGCGTTTATTCTTTCTTAGGCACGTTTTTTATAAGAGCTGAAGAAAAAAAACAACCTTATATAAAATAAAGGAACTGAGCACTTTTGAGTTGCAAAACTGTTTCTAGGAGAACTTAGCTTGGCAATTTGTTTACAAGATCACCATATCCTATATGTAAGGAAAACCCTAATATCACAAGTAATTATGTTCAACGTATCATGTTGTCCTAATGGGGTTTCTCCCTATATTGACAGCAAAATTAATGCTTTAAATCCCTGTTTTCTATCATTACTATATGGTGTACAAGCAATATTATTCATGTGTTGGGGTTCATTTCAACTCTATCAACTTATCACATCAAAAAGAGTCCCATCAAGTCTAAGAAACCATGTTTTTAATTTCCGTTTGATATCAAAACCGCATTTGATACATTTATCAAGTGTTTCTTTACAATTTGTTATTTTATCATGTTTACTTTATGCAAATGATAGTAGAGATATTACAAAATTTGCATTCGTTGCTAACATTATATTTATTTTGTGTATTTCCTTTCCTACCCAATATTTGTCATATTTTTATAGTATATGTTCTCTAGGGAATCAATTATTTTATTATTTCTTTCAACTCATATTTATAACATATCATCTAGGTCAGAGATATTTCCATTATCCTGATGAAGAATTTAATTTAACTCGAGGTAAAAATTCTGTCATTTTTGAATTGTTACTTTTATCAAATTCCATTACTATATTGGTTTATTTAGCTTCTCAATTTCAACCATCTCAAGATTTGAAAGATTTTTATAAAGAAAATGATTGGTATCCAACAAATCATATATTCTCAAATTTATTTTTCACTTGGATGAATCCATTTATAATGGAGACTTATCATAATAAATCGTTAAAGGATCCAAATAATTTACCATTACCACCAGTGGATATAAATATTATTGAAATTACAAAAGTGTTACACAAAAATTGGGAACAACAAAAATGGGATAATTCAAATTCTTTATTATATGCAATTTGGAATACATTTTGGTTAAAAATGCTTATTGCTACTTCATTTGAAACTTTAAATGATCTTTTAACTATAATTCAACCACAATTTTTAAGGTTCTTAATTATTGGGTTTAATCCAAATGAAACAAGTTTCCCAGCAATTCATGGTTTATTTATGGCATTGGCAATCTTCATAACAGATGTTTGTTCCACTTTATTGAATAATCAATTTTATATAACAATCTTCCAAGTTGGGCTAGGTATTAGAGGTTCAGTGGCCTCTCTGATATACCAAAAGACATTACATTTATCTGCTACGGTTAAGGATGAGTTTTCCACTGGTGATGTTATAAACTACGTTGCTGTTGATGTACTTAGATTACAAAGATTTTTCGAAAATGCACAAACCATTATTGGTGCTCCAATTCAAATCATTGTAGTGCTATTCTCACTTTATATGTTATTGGGGAATGCTACATTGGTTGGGATCATCCCAATGGTTATTATGATTCCAATTAATTCTTTACTATCCAAAAGGGTTAAAACATTATCAAAGATGAAGATGAAATATAATGACGCTAGAGTTAAAGCTACAAACGAAGTATTAAGTTCCATCAAATCAATTAAACTTTATTCTTGGGAGGAACCAATGTTAAAGAGATTAGATCATATTCGTAATGATTTAGAATTAGCTAATCTGAAAAAAATTGGTATTACAAGTAATTTAATTTATTTAGCTTGGAATTGTGTTCCGATCTTAGTGACTTGTTTTACTTTTGCTTTCTATGCTACTTTTAATGAAAAACCATTAACTCCCGAATTAATATTCCCATCACTTTCTTTATTGGTCATATTAAATAATGCTATTTCATCTATCCCACAAACCATTAACTCTATCATTACCACTAAAGTCTCCTTAGATAGATTACAGAAATTCCTTTCCAGTGAGGATCTAGATACATCCTTTATAGAATATTTGAAACGTCCAACAACCACAAATGGGGGAAACATACCTTTTATTGAAATCATTAACGCAACATTTTTATGGAAACCTCCTAAATATGAACATAGCGGATCATCCAACATTGATGAAGAAGAATCTATTGACATTACTAATGTTGCGCTTGAAAATATCGACTACTTCCAAGCAACAAAGGGGAAAATGACCTGTGTCATTGGCAGAGTTGGTTCAGGAAAGTCTACTTTATTAAAAGCTATTTTAGGTGAACTTCCATGTATCAGTGGATCACAATCACATGTTCCTCCAAAAGTAATAATAAGAGGTAAATCAATCGCATATTGCCCTCAAGAGGCTTGGATTATGAATGACACAGTCAAAAACAATATTTTATTTGGTTATAAGTATGATAAATCATACTATAATTTGACCTTAGAAGCTTGTCAGCTGAAGGCAGATTTACGAACTCTTCCAAATGGGGACGACACATTTGTCGGTGAAAAGGGTATAACTTTATCTGGTGGACAAAAAGCAAGAGTAGCACTAGCAAGAGCCGTTTATTCTAGATCTGATATTTATTTATTAGATGATGTTTTATCTGCTGTGGATGCGGGTGTTCGTAAGAAAATTATTGAATTGGTCTTTGATGAAGAAAAGGGTTTACTGAAAAACCAAACTGTCGTTTTGACTACTAATGCAATTGGTGTTTTACAACATGCTCAAAGAATTTATGCTTTGGAACATGGTCATATTGTAGAGGAAGGATCGTATGAATCTGCATTGAATAACGATGGTTCCACACCTATTTTGGAAAAGTTGATTAAAGAATTTGGTGCTAAATCCGAGAGAAGTACTCCTCCTAGTATAATGACAAAAGAATCTTCCACTCATCTCGATGAATACATGGATGAAGAAGATATTGAAGAATTGATCGAAAATGAGGCACCTTCAAGAAGAGCCTCTCTTGCAACTTTGAAAACAGAACCGTTAATTAAGAGATTCAGTCCAGATGATAATTCTGGTCAAACCGAAGAAAAAAGTCAAGTTGGTCGTGTAAAACTCTCTGTTTATATTTCTTATGCCAAAGCGTGTGGCCTTTTGGGTGTGTTTGGATTCTTTATATTTACCTTAATTGCAAGATTATTGGATTTAAGTCAAACGTTCTGGTTAAAGTATTGGTCAGAGAAAAATCAAACCGTTGGAAAGAATGAAAATGTACTGGAATTCGTTGGTGTATATGCTTTAATTGGATTAACCACTGTGAGTTTTAATACTTTAAGAACAATTATCCTATTGGTATATTCTACAATAAGAGCATCGAAAAAACTATATGAATCAATGTCTCTATCTGTTATTTATAGCCCAATGGAATTTTTCAATACTACTCCAATTGGAAGAATATTAAACAGATTCTCATCTGATTTGGATATGGTAGATACTAATTTACAACATCTTTTAATGGTCTTTTTCCAATCATGGATGAGTTGTATTGTGACAATTGTATTAGTCGGTGTCTCCCTTCCTTTGTTTTTAGTATTTACCGCTGTATTACTGATCTTCTACATTTATTACCAAAAACTGTTTATTGTTCAGTCAAGAGAGCTTAAAAGATTAACAAGTGTTTCTTATTCACCTGTTCTTGCCTTAATTGGTGAAACAATTACTGGTGTATCTGTGGTTAAAGCTTATAAACATTTCGATCTTTTCAATTTCAAGAATAATGATAGGATCCAGTTTAGCATAAACTGCCTGTTCAATTACAGATCAACTAATAGATGGTTATCTATCCGACTACAGACTATTGGTGCAATTACAATCTTGACTACTGCTCTATTATCTTTATTGACATTAAGAACAGACTCACCGCTATCTTCTGGTATGGTGGGCTTATTAATGAATTATGTTTTACAAATTACCTCATCTCTAACATGGATTGTTAGATCATCTGTTTTATTAGAAAACGGGATTATATCTGTTGAAAGAATATTAGAATATGCTGATCTACCAAATGAAGGTAACTTAGTCGTGGAAGATTATCGTCCTGGAGATGAATGGCCAAAGGATGGAAGTATTGAATTTCGCGACTATTCCACCAGATACAGAAAGAATTTAGATCCAGTTTTAAAACACATTTCATTCAAAATAGAACCAGGTGAGAAGATAGGGATTGTAGGTAGAACAGGAGCAGGTAAGTCCAGTTTAACTTTAGCTGTCTTCCGTCTATTGGAACCTATAACAGGGACAATTGTTGTGGATGGTATGGATATTAGTAAGATGGGACTTCATGATCTAAGAGAGAATATTGCTATCATTCCCCAAGATGCTCATGCATTTGAAGGAACAGTAAGATCAAATTTAGATCCATTTGATAAATTTTCCGATGATGAACTGTTTGAAGCCATTCATTTGGCCCACCTAGAACCTCACCTAAATAAAATGTTGAATGGTACGACAAATGAAGATGGTTGTGGTGGGGAAGAAAACTATCTAAATCTTGAAATTAAAGAAAATGGTTCTAACTTATCTGTTGGTCAACGTCAATTGATTTGTTTAGCTCGTGCACTTCTAAATAAATCCAAGATTCTGATCCTTGATGAAGCAACTGCAGCAGTGGATGTTGAAACAGATAGTATTATTCAAGAAACTATAAGATCAGCCTTTAAAGACAGAACGATACTTACTATTGCACACAGAATTGATACCGTCATGGATAGTGATAAGATTCTTGTGTTGGACAATGGTGAAGTCAAAGAGTTTGATTCTCCTGATGTCCTTCTTTCAAATACAGAGGGTATATTTTATCAATTATACCAAAAAAGTGGATTTTCTAAGCAGTAGGCTAAAATATGCCTACCCTTTTAATCCTCTCTCATAGTTTTTTTTATAGAAACTATAAATATTGTTCTGAGGAATAATACCGTCAATATATTAAACAATGTAAATAACAGAAATCATACAGAATTACTTCAAGATTTTATAGATAAAGTACAGTAATTGTGGCCTCTTTTTAAATATTATCTCTTGGCGTTTGACGGGGTGCAAAATTTCAAAATTTCAGTGAAACTTATTTTACTTTTTGCATCCATTACTCAAATATCTCATGACTAACGGTTAAGGCCCTAACCCTCTAAAAAAACAACAAACTTGTTGTTGCAAGTAACGAGCATAGTCCACATTTAACATAGTAATATATTCTATATTCTTTTTGTGTATTTTATTATATCTATATTAAATATTTATTTATTCAATGTACATAGCAATACGATTTCACAACTAAATTTACCGCCCTTACATACTCTTTTACAAGAATGTCAGTATCACAAGGTACCCTCAAATAACTTGTTTCATCTATATTTCACCATTACCTATTCTAGAAATAACCATGTTTCATAGTATTAAACCTCACATAAATGTGTACCTTGTTTCAACAAAACTGACCTTTTGTAATATCCCAAAATCCAGTAGGATCTGGATAGAGGGATTGTCGTAGAGAAGTACAGGGGATTACTGTAATTCGATACGATGGAGTTACTTTTTTATCAAGGGGCTGTAGCACGGAGTAATATATAAGATGCTCGAGGAGTCTTGCAGGATTATGTATTAGTGATACACTCGGAAGATAAAAAGGGACAACCAACATCAAGCTTTATTTAGGTTAGATATTCATACGAGTATCTAGGTCATATATATTATATTAAT
>PPOL03000092.1:0-36939 GCA_003708905.3 Monosporozyma siamensis
ACCCCCATCATCCACAGCAAACCACCCACTCTCATTGGTACCGTCGCAAAGAATGGCTCTCCGGCACTGGGCAGCCTCAGAGGGTCCCAGTCCCCCAGTGGGTTTTTGGGTTTGGCCCCTAGCGACTAGTCGCAGCACAGCTCTTAATCAGCGTAAAGAACAACACTTATCCACTATCAATCACCACTCACCACAGTAACAAATATCACTCAATTCACCCTCAGTCACTCATGGAACACCACTTGGAAATTTCCTCTTGTCATTTCAGTTTCACGGGAACCACAACTTGTCTCAATCACATCAACATCTTTTCTCTGTCCACATAGATTAGTTTTCAGTACACTGTCTTGCCATTATTGGAAACGGTATTTATTTGTTCATTGTGTATGGGAACCACTGGATTAGTTTGTGTGTCTTGGAAGTGAAGTAAAGGTAGTGACACAAGCTAATATTCCTCTCTTTTTTGTACTTCTTTTTCTTTTTCATTTTGTGTCATTTTCTGATTTTTTTCTTAGTTGAAAAAAGTCCGAAGAGAAGAGTGACCCATTCAGTATTAAGAAGAAAAGGGAAGCACCAGTGTTACGACAAGTACAATCTTGCAGAGACAATTACAGTTCATTATATATATATATATATGTATCTTTATATGTATGCTTATAAATACAGCAACTGTTAGTCTTGAATACTATCTTAATTATATTACTATAAAAAAGTGGATCATCAACAAGCATTAGTATACAATTCTACATGTACACCATTTTCTGTTGATTATACTCTTGTTTGGATAATTGTCCAGTAGTGTATATCTCCTCCCAAAACAGTACTGCCCCACTGAGTTCATTTGTTTATTCTACCACATAGATGTTTCCAACACTAATTTTTAGGTTCATTTTTAACCCTAAGTTAGTGAAGGTATTCACAGTATTGAATATGAATAAGATAAAAAATCACATCTTCTTAATAGAAACTATTGAGTAACCAATGGGACCTTGACCGTTATCTAAAAATACTCTAGATCAGATCAGCTAAGCTAAGATAAGACAAGATAAGATCAGATCAGATCAGATTAAACGGAGAATAGGGCTCCATAATTCTATTTTCCTCGGAAGTCCTTCCCCAAAGAAATTAGATACAGAATACAAAATAAAACAATCAAATACAATACACCTCCGTCAAATTTTAAAAAAAGCTGAAAATCCGTTTGTTTTCATATCTAGTAATATTTTTTTTTTGGGCCACTGCATATTTTCTTCATAAATTTTTTGAAAAGACGAACAAAACGGTAAAAAGAGGAAATTTTCATTTTTCTCTCGCAAAAAAAATTCGGTATTGGAATTTTCTTACTTCAGCTAAAAAAAAAAAGAAAGAAAATACTACTGGTCAATAAATGGAAATAACAAATAATTAAAAGTATGAAAAAAAATTCATATTACTTCATCACATCTGTCATTTTTGACACTATCTGTCACATAAAAGAATAATACACATATACACACATATACATATACTTTTGTACAAAGTACTGAATACGAGTATTTGCTTTCACTGAAGATATACTTATACAAACATACCCTGTTCTGTCCTTCAAACCTATTGGATCTAGATCTTGTTGTGTCTGAAGTCAGTACGTGTTTGTTTCCTTTTTTTGATATATTTATTGCTAATAAGTGTTACCAACTCATAAGTTATTTTAAAGATGGTGCTGATTAACGGTGTAAAGTATGCATGTGAACGTTGTATTAGAGGCCATAGAGTCACAACATGTAATCATACAGATCAACCTCTCATGATGATTAAACCAAAGGGTAGACCCTCAACAACATGCGCTTATTGTAAAGAGTTAAGGAAAAATAAATCTGCTCATCCTCCTGGAACATGTACATGTGGTAGACAGGAGAAGAAACGACAAGCTCAACGAGCTAAAGAGGAGGCAAGAAATAAAGCTAAAGAATTAGCTGCCCAAAATTGTACCTGTGGAACACAAATAATTTGTAAAATACATTCAAAACGACCACAACGGAAAACAGCTTCACATAATGGAAATACTTTATTAGCACAGAGAAAGACAAAGAGTAGAAGTAAGATTAATCGAGTATCATCCTCTGTATCTTTGGATAGTAATGTATTTCCTTCTAATCAAAGCAATATTAGTGATACTTCTAATTTCTTCTCAAGTACGTTTTTAGATAGTGATACTGCTACCGGGAAAATATCAAAAGAATATCATCATGTTCCATCATTGGCGTCGATCTCTTCTTTACAATCTTCTCAATCTTTAGATCAAAATTTTTCTCCACAAAGTACCCAACCACCTTCAATGCAATTCAGTTTCCTTTCAGAAAATCCTGCTACATACACTAAATATGGACAACATCCAAAGACAAAGACTCACAATTGGGATTCTACTCGTACTTCAATACCTAATAGATCAGATTCACATTTAAATCTTTTGGAAACTACTTTAACAAGTGGGTTGGATCCATTAACTAATACTAGAAAAGTTAAAAGTCCCATTAAGTCAAATATCGGCGAAGTCATTGTTCCTTTAGAAGAATATATCCCACCTAATATCAATGGTATTGGGAAAGTTGATGACGTTCAATCATGGTCCGAAAATGCAGAAGTATCTAATGAAGAATATGGTAATTCAATCAATTTCCCAGAAATTCGTCCAACTAGTTTTAATAGAGTTCAACTACATTCAGATAAAATCTCGAATCCATTAACTACGGGAAATGGGTTATTAGATATGTTTTCTGACTCTTCTTCAATATCAACATTATCAAGAGCTAATCTGTTATTACAAGAAAAAAATGATCAAAATAATAAGATTTTACCAAATGGAAGAAATTCATTAAGCTCCTGGAATGGGGTACTCAAAGATAAACCATTCACTACAAATCATCTTCCTCATTTGAAAAGTGATTATCCTAAATCTATAAATGATAATGAAAGTGTAGGAAGTGTCGAAGTACTGTCATTAATGCCAAGTTTTATGGATATACCTGAAAATGAAAATGACAGCGGAGGATTACGAAAACTGCGTAATTTCAATCCAGCTTTTACAAGGCAACGATCTAACAGTATTGATAGAAATCACAAATATTCCAAGAATCCACATACTACAACTATAAATCCAACTGACATGAACAATAATATAGAGGATAAAGGAAAATTGGATCGCCCGAATCAGGGGACAAATATGCCCCCAGTGGGTTCTTTCTTTTTGGATAATACTTCAAATACATTGAATCCCTTAAACCCAAGTTCGTTACAGGTATTAAAAGATCCTAACTCTACTACTGAATTAAATCTGATAAATACTGAACCTACTGATGGTAATACAAATAATTTTAACCCTAATGAACTATCAGCAATGATGTCTCAACAAACATCCTCTCCTTCTGAACTGCTCTCTGACCAAGGATTTGCAGAATTAGATAATTTTCTTTCTACCTTGTAATAATTAAGCTAACCTGAAGCACTGCATATAGAACATACACATTAAATATCTACCTTTTATGAATATATAGAATAAACAATTTTTATGCCCCCAATAATTATCAGTACACTTTTTTTCTTCTTAGACAAAACCTCTTTCATCCATTTCTTTTACAAAAAAAATTTGTTATTCTTTTCTTCTTTCTTTCTTTCTCGTTCTTTTTGTAAAAAAAAAGGGAGGAAGTATGGGCATCCATAAATATTTTATCTGTAAATAAAGATCTTTTGGAATTTTTTCACACTCTTGAAAATATTCCCCGTAAAGCCTCTATGATAAAGGATAAGGTAATATTGAATAAGGCTCTTTTTTCACCATTGTATGACACTATAAGAGTAGGCCAAGATTCTAAAAAAGATAATATAATCATTTATATTCAGGAGTAACTTCGATACAGTAGTTTCTATGAGTACTTAACCGCCCCAAAAACTGTTAAAAATAGAGACATAGTATCGTATTGGGCTGAACTTATGATTTAATTACATGTTACTTTTGAAGGCGATAATAATTGAATATTTGCAATAAAGGTGTTAGTTGTCATTACCTCATTAAAATCTAGAAGGAAAAACAATCTATAAAAAGGTTGCGTCACATATCAGGGACTCCACAGCAATTTTACTTATAGAGAGTTTATGAGGAGGGTACTTGACCTCCAGTGAAGCTTTCTTACTTGTCAAGCATGAAAATTGAGATGTAAAATAATATTACTATGTACCGGTTGATTGAACTACCAGGGAATATTTATCATTACTAGCTCATCAAATCTCTTTTTCAAGCTTTTTATATTCAGAATTTCTGAATCAGAAATCAGTTCCTCGGACTTTTTCATTTGAAAAAAAATTTGGCAAGGGTAGCTTTCTATAGTTTAAAATTTATATAGCCTCGTGAGTAGACTGCATCGTATATATTAATAATAGTATTTTTTTAACTTACTAGAAGTATGTGCTACTTGATAGGAAGGGGCAGCTTGAATATCACTGCACATAACAAATATTCTTAATATAATAAAGATAATTTTCTGGAATAAATATAATACATATAAACAACATACTAGGAGTTTGCAACATGTATTAAAGTATAACAAGTATGTCGTATAGATAATAAAACAAGAATATTGATAAAATTCAAAATTGGGATAGGGCATGTGTAAATCTGAGTTTTGAGGTTGGTAAGTAAGAATTTCAGAAGAATGGTTTCCTTAAAAAGTTTGCCTACCTGGAAAGGAGCTCATAAGTTTTGAGTAAACTAAATCCCATTTTTACATTTAATAACAACAAAAAATATGTTTTTTTCACATGTTAGCTTAGAGATGAGATTTTGCATCTTCCTTCTGTATGTTCATGGTACAACGTTTATTTTATGGCAGCCAAGTTATTTTAGGAGCTTTCTTCAGCCATAAACTTTTGCAGACATTTTGCTTACATTTGCCCACTTACTATTCTTACACTACCCTTCTCACTTCCACCCCCCATTTTGTTTTAAAAGGGCAAAGTGTAGCTACTAAGAAATGATACATTTCGAAAAAGAATTTTTTTGTTTGAACTGATTTTAAGCTTGCAAATTTCTATTACGATTGTCTATTCATAAAATTTGGTTGTTACTTTTCAATGGTAATATTGGCAATGAGTAACATAAGGATAATTATATTCTTATCTCTATTGGTACCAAGCAAAAGAAAAAAAAAGAATAAACCTTTTATTAGGTGGTAAAATGATATTCTAGAAGGATTTTAACAAGGTTGAAAAAATGATCTCTTAAACGACAGAACGGAACTGCATAACTCTACGCCACCTATTCTCCTTTTTATATTCAAAATATAATATGAACTTCTTCAATAAGGAATGGAATATATCCAAACAAGAAAATAACTACTGTTGAAGGCTAAGTCCTTAAAAAAAACATCCACAGCGCTACTAACAGAGTGATATTACGTGTCTCCATCTATTTCATGGTTGTTTGTATTTTGTTTCTGCGATCTATAGTATTGCGATTGCTACGTTCTTGTAATCCTAGCTAATTAGGCTTAAGAGGACTTCAACAATCAATGTATGAATGAAATCAGTTGTAAAAACTCCTCTTTTTCTTTCCATTTTCTAGAAAAACTTGCCCAGGATTATTCTTACATAGGGTATCGAGGAAACGTTACCTTCAATTTCAAAATATTTAATCCTTGGCATGTTACCATATTTGGTTAATAGCTAAAATTCTCACTATTTTGCTTTTAATCAAAAGAAAAAAAGAGGACACTAGGTGGGGGAAATCATACGGTTAACATTTCAGCCTTAAGGACCCTACATCACGTCATTATATTTCGGTGCCCTCTATGAATACCTTCTAGAAGAATTTCCATGCCTTATATGAAACATTTGGAGTCATCAAAAAAAAAGACAAGAATCTACAAAAAAGGAGATTGCGGTTGATATTAAATTCGTATTTTACCAAAAAGGAAAAAAATAGCTATTATATCAAATGATCTCCGTCCCTTTTCTTACCATATCTCCTTTATAACACGGCGCTTACAGGCCGTCAATAAAAATATGAATGGTCGGTCATTAATCAGGTGAAATATTCGGATTCAAAAACGCTGCTTACTAAGAATCAAACCGAGAACATTGTGAGAAAGGGGATCAACCGTATATTTTTTCAATGATACAAATCCCCAACTCAAAATAATGGTTGGAAAAAAAATAATATAATAGCGCCGTTTACAAAATGTTGGAATATTTTTTAAATTAATCCGTACATATCATACATGTTTAGATTTGAACAGCATAAACAATCCAGTAATAAGCCATAGTAGGCCGGGGGTGTATAATTTGTACGCCCACGGAAATTTTTTTTATTTTTCACTTGAAAAATAAAAAAAAATTGTAACCCTTAATAAAGGGCTTAAAAATTGAGCAAAGAGAGACTATCATAAGATATAGTAGGGTTTACACAAATATTTAAAATACGATATGATATAAAAGGACATTCTAACCTTCTAAAACAGAGATTTAGGATTCAGCTATAAATATATTATGAGACGCTAGTATACAGCTGTTAAGTTCTAGTAAATTAAGGATTATCTTTGTAAGTTGGGGGTGAGCCGGCCTAATTTCATTAGGGGGCGAAAAGGTTTGTGCACAACCGTGCGAAGGTTAAATTTTTAGTGTATAAAGAAGATCGGGCTGGAAGGTGTACAACTTTAAAGTGGAGGGTGCACACCCTTAGAAAAATTGTACACCCCCGGGCCTAAAACCATAGTAATATTGGGATTATAGCTACTTCCAATTAGGAATTAAGCTCTTAAACTTCAACAACCCATGTAACATTTTTGCATTTTGTAGAATAATCGTTAATAATAAGTTTTGTTATCATTTATATGTACTATCTAGTTTACAAGAAAGGAAAAAAAAAGCTGGGCAATCTCAAACGAGATTCCCACCCGGTATTCCGAAATTTCAATCAAAGAATTCAGGAATATTTCTTGTTCCAGGCTTAAGAATGTGCCTAAGAATTGTTCTTCTAACAAAAGAAAAAGTAATCCAAACAATGGAGGGAAACATTTATACAATACACCAAATATTAACTTTGTTGAAGAAAATAAAAAACAATAAAATATTTAAGTCGGATCGGGAGTAACCGAACCGAAACTAAATTCTTTCTTGGAAACATCTCCGCTTTATACTAACAATAAATGATATTGTGCGAGGTTGGAAATTCTTGGTTGCCTCCCCGAGATTTTTTGAATCGTTTGCTTGACAAAGAATAAGTTAGGAGATACGTTCCCGTTAATAACCGCTGTTTACCGAAGGCAACCGCCATAATCCCAATACGTGATTTCCGGGTGTTTATGTCAAAGTTTGAAAAAATTCGGAGCCAAGCCTCTCTTTAATCTAAGGTTTTCAAGATTGTACAAAAATTGAAAATCAAAAAGAGTAATAGTTGAAAGGATTTATGAGAGAACGACTAACATTTGTGTACCCTATTAGGGTAGTTACCTTAGAGCCAAGATTTTGGAAAGAAGATTCTACCACCCTGTAACAGTTTCTTAACTACTGAAATTTCATAATAACTTGTCTGAATGTTGGGTAAATAAAATATTTTAATTATCCTCTTACTTAGAGGTTGGTGTAGAAGAGAAGACTTGCTTGTTACAATCTTAAATTACTTAACACCTCTGTACAAAGCATAAATTTGAACCTTTGTTGTTTGCAAAGTGAGACACATGCCTCTTTGTACCTCTTATAATGAACCGCAATACTTGATACCCTACTAATTTTCGTGAAAAAATATTCAAATAGTAAGAAACTCAGTTTGAAAATCAGCAACCCTACCTCAAGAAAGCATCTTTTCAACAAAATTTTGATCAAAGAAGTGAACTCCTGTAGTAACATTCCTTAATTTTTTTGTCCCTTTTTCAAACATTACTTAGAACTTTTATTTCTTTTTCCTTTCTTTTTGTTGATTCTGTTCCGCGGAACATTTCAACTCGTTCAATCTTCATTTTTGCCCTTTTAATCCATACACAAAAACCTTGTGGGGTTAGCATTTTCCTTTTATTTACGAACTGTGGATTTTCTCTTTTTTTTTTTCTGTGCCAAGTTGCCTTTAAAATCTTCTTTTGTTCTTTTTATTTATGTTCTCGAGCTTCTATTCTTTTTCCACATTTTTAAAGCAGCTGATGCAGAAATAACAAAAGAAAATAGTAAAACAAAACCGCATTTTAAGATTATTACTTTCTTTGTAAGAAATAATAGGCCCTAGTGAACAATTAGAAGGAAAAACTGAACCCTGTATTTCTCTCAGAGAAAGTTGTTTACCAGAAGATTTTCATTATTAGTAAAAGAAAGAACAGCAATACATCGATCTGAAACTGGCAGAAACAAAGAAACTAAGGTGAAATAATGGAAAACAAAGAACAAATGTTATGATTTGAACATTTATGGCGTGAAGAGTAAAACTACTGGAACTTGGACAATAATGTTTAAATGTCCATTGGTTATATATATATCGATTCTCCGTAAACATAGTTACTATTTCTTCTTTTCTTTTAATTGCGAAGACTTAGAAGATATAAATTTATTTTTTGGCACTTGTGTAAATTCCTTGATCTTTTTTATCCAGGTATTCGTGACGACATTACAGTAACCTGAATTATTCTGAGCCTCTGCCAAGAAAAAAGAATACTCAAAGATCTTTATTTTAGTTAACATTCCTTCTACTTTTTTTTTAAGCTTTAAGAATATTCCTTTTCCAAGTTAACTTCACTTATATATGATCGTATAAGTTAAATTCATTACCTGTTCCATTTTTAATTGAAAGTTTTGGCTATTTACCTGTCACTTTATAAAGGACTTATGACCCAAGAAAGACAAAATTATTCTCAACCTAATAACTCATCATCATACCAAGAAATTTTAGACACAAGAAATATTCCCTCTTCCACTATAAACACAACTAATTCGAATATAACCAATATAAATAACAAAATGATTAAAAGCATACCTATTATGAATGTCAATAAATCCATGCATCCGCTTCTGCTGCCAAATCTTAACCAATTGGCAAATGAGGCAGAAATAGAATGTATTACTGGAAATGGGATAAACACACCTGTATCTTCAAATCCTGATGATCTTAGTAGTAATGATGGTATAATACTACCTGCACAGAATACTAGTCATACAACTTTAACTATACCGAGTCAACACCAGCAAATTTTTACTTCTCCACAACCTTCCACATCACATTTATCATATTCTTCAACTTCACCATTCCTTTCAAATACTCCAATAAATATAACTAAATCATATTCTATCCTAGGCGATGGAAACTTTTCCAAAAGAAGGAAATCTTCCCAAGAAAGTAGTGAGTTAGAGTCAGACCAAGATCTGACAAATGCTGGTAATACTTCTAAAAATATATATCATACCTATGATATGAGTATGAATAATACTATGAACGGTGGTATAATTAAAAAGGCAACAGGGCCAACTTTTTTCAATAAAAGTTTACCTAAACCAAGAAAGAGACAAAGATTGGGCCCCAGTTGTGATACATGTAGGTCAAGAAAAGTTAGATGTGATGCAAGGATTGAAATATTATACGAAGACGATAGAATTATAAATGAAATTTCAGACAAACTGAATTATGTCTTGAAACCTCATGAGGTTAAAGAACTGTCAAGAACTCTATTAAGATATCATGAGTTACCTCCAGAACTATTTAGAGATACTGACGAAAAAGATGATCCTACCGGAAAGAAATGTTATAGATTAATGAAACATATAAATAAAATTGTATTGTTTCAACCTTGTTCATCCTGCGTTAGACTGAAAAATCATAAACGGAAAAACTCTTACGCAAATAAATGGAAAGTTGATCAGTGTAGATTTTCGAAAGGACTTACCAAAAATGATACAAATATCTTTAATGAAGTTCATAGGTTAACAGGAAAACCTCTTGAAGAAATGACAGTTCAAGATTTTAAAAATACTGGTTTTCAAAGTAACCTTCATTTGTGACGGTGTTACTATACTGGACGTCTGCTGATAAATGATATTATAATGCTAAATAACTTTTAATTTATTATTAACTATCTAGTTGCATTTGTAAATAAGTGGACTATTGAAAATATTATTGTATTTCTTGTGTTGAGTAACACTAGATTAGAAAATTTTGCTCCTTTTAGAGGTATAACTTTTTTTATTGTGATTAAAACACATACATATGCCAACGTTTATATATATATGTATATGAGTTAATATATAGATGAGGCTAAGTTCTATGTTACAGATAAAGATGAAATATGTCTTTCTATTATAATTCCATTTTTTATGACTTATTTTTATATTTTATTTTTTTTTTCTAACGAGTTCTTAATTCTGACAGCTGCTTAAATTATTTTGGTTCGACATTGTAACGTAATCTGATACCCATAGCTGTTAATTCAGAATCTAAGTATTTTAGTACGAATGGTATAGCAACTGTTGTAGTATTATTACCACCGACAAACTTATTACCTTGACCATCTTCCCAAATTTGGGAATCGTCAATGAATATCTTGTCTTCACCTTGGTACTCAGCAATCATCTTCTTGGCATCTTCAAATTTAACAGCACAACGACGACAAGTTGTAGTAGCGGCAGCGCCAATTCTTGGAACACTTTGTTGAGTGGTCAAGATCGAACCACACTCACGACATATGGAACTTTGAGTATAATCTGAGGAGTTTAATAGACGATCTTGAAGTAAGAATGATGTACCATGACCGATCAATGCATCTCTCTCCATTTCACCAACACGAATACCACCATGTCTCTTTCTACCTTTAACTGGTTGCATTGTTAAACTGTTAACAGGACCTGTGGAACGTACTTGGAACTTATCATTCACCATATGTCTCAATCTTTGGTAGTAAACCACACCAATATAAATATCACATCTTAGTTCTTCCCCAGTAGCACCAGAGTACATTGGTTCGTTACCGTGATAGTTATAACCAGCCTTTAATAGTTGTTCACCGAAGTAATCAGCTGGTGTATCCTCTTCATTGAAAATCCAAGGTGTGGCATCTTGAGCAATACCATGTAAAGCACCAGCCTTACCAGCTAGAGATTCAACAAACATACCAATAGTCATACGGGAAGGGAAAGCATGCGGATTGATAATAACATCAGGCTGGATACCAGTTTCACTGAATGGCATATCAACTGTTGGCCATTTTCTTGAACACACCCCCTTTTGACCATGTCTGGAAGAAAATTTATCACCAATTTGTGGAGTTCTTCTAATACGGTATTTGATACTGATAGTTTGTAATTCCTGGAATTTATTGGACTCGTCACCAATTAAATTAACTTCTTCAATGTAAGCCGGTTCAGAAGAATGGTATGTCTTAATCTTTGTCTTATTAGTGGTATCATCAAAGTAAGCACAAATTGGATCACCTTCTTCAACATAAGTACCAATATATGGTAAACCATCCTCATCTAACTTTTCTAACCATTCCTTTGGCCAGTCATCAGTACCAAAACCATAATGTTGAGTAATTGGATCACCACGGCTTCTATTCATAGATAGATCAACCTTTTCAACCTTATACATAGTACCATAACCGAAACCTCTCTCATCAGCAGATTTGTTAATAATCATCGCATCATCCATATCGTAACCAGTATAAGAAATAACCGCGACAACAGCATTGGTACCATTTGGGAAATTATCCATACCATAATCATCGTAAAGGTTTGCTTTAACAATTGGAGTTTGACCAGTTTGAAGTCTATACAACTTGTTATCAGAACGATGGCATAACGCAACACCTGGGGTACCCATAGTTTGCTTACCCATTTGACATTGATACATATTTCTTGGAGATTGGTTAAAATCAGAGAATGGAGTTAAGTTAGCCAAAATAGAAAGAATATTGGTTGGACTGAATTCAACATGAGAATGAATATTGTTTTCAATTTCTTGTGGAGTAACTGCAATATTCATGTATACTTGTTCAAATGGACCCACAATGTCTTCCTTATCTAACGGTAAGTAACGAACAGGACGCATCATTCTAGAATGACCACCAAAAATATATAAACCTGGGTATTGCCCCTTAGTAGATGGTGGAACATAACCAACTTCTAGATCAAGAGGCAAACCTTCTGTCTTACCTTCAACCTTTAAGAATCTTAACGTATCAGCAATAATTTTACCTTGTTCATGGGTAGTCCAACCAATAATCTTACCATCTAATTGAACACAACATAAAGATGGACCAGCAGCAAAAGTATGAGAAGCCGGGGAGACACCTAACCTGTACAACATACTTGGAACTTTTGAAACATCAGATTGTTGAGTAGAAATACGACATTTGTGAGCAAAATGGTTTAATAGACCACAAGGAGAACCATCAGGGGTATGTACGGGACATAAGAAACCCCATGATTCTGGTAATAACTTTCTAACAGTAGTAGTCTTTAATTGAGCGAAGAAAGAACCTCTATGCACCATTCTGAAATGAGAAATGAAACGATAGAAATTAATCTTTTCAGCAACAACAGTGTAACCAGAAACTTGTTGTAAATCCAAACCTGATTGAGAAACCAAATTACCTGTAGATAAAAAATATTGCAGTTTAGAACCAATATTTTCATTAACTCTTGACAAGACCCTGGTCATATATTTACGATCCTTGAAGTTAATAGCAACACCACGGTTGACATCAGTTCTAACTTGAGCAATAATACCTTGCATATATTCATCAATCTTTTCCTTTATAATCATACCATATAAGAAACCACCCAATAAAACTTCCTGATGTTGTGTGGCATCTGGATTATCTGGGGCACATTCACCAGCAACTAAAGCGTACAATTTTCTGATCATAAATAATAACATTCTTGATTTATCCTCATTACCATTCTTACCAAGATGAACCAAAACAATACGGTCTAAAACTTCTTGACCAACTTCATAATCACTCTTTTCTGCGGAAGCTTGGAAAACAAAACGGAATTTATCACCAATGTATTGTAAAACTTGAGTACGGTTTTGCAAAGTTGGATATCTTTTTTTGAAACCACGCAACAACAATTCTAAACGATCAGTCAAGAAAGAGTTGGAAGTATCAGAACCTACAATACCGTCAAAGATTTCTCTATCGTTTGTGTCACATAATGCTTTTAAAATCATGACAACTGGGACCAAATATTCATTCTTTCTCCAAGAGAATCTGAAAGTCACTTGACCATCATTCAAATAATGTAAAACATTAGTTTGAGAAGTTTGATCTGGTCTCACTGATCTAATTTGAACACCAAAATGAGAGTAAGAAGCACCTCTATTAGTGAAAGATGGTCTGATAATAGCCATTGGATGGTTTCTACGTTGAACAATCAACATTCTGATTAACTTTTCAATACCGTTGATAATGAAATAACCACCTACTTCATCCGATTCCTCTCTTTGTTGGACCAATTCATATGGTGACAATTTGTTCAAGTGACACCTGTTACTTTGAAGCATAATAGGTAAGCCACCACAATCTCTAACTTCACTATAAGTTTCTTCACCGTTATTAACATTCCATTTCAATTTCAACATTAATTTACCTTTGTAAGATGTCAATCTTTGTCTGGCTTCTGATGGGTAAACCTTTCTTTCCACCGCAGAAGAAACGCTGTCATTAGACATTGGTTTACTAATAGAAACTTGTTCAATACTGATAGATAATTTATTACCTAAATAGGTGCTATTGACTTCAGTTTCGGAACCAAGGTTACCATCAAAGATAACCTTCTCACCAATATCCTCAATGGCTTGATTCAAAAGACCACCATCCGGACCTTCAGTTAATGCATTAAAGGAACCGACATGAGGTTCAACTGCTTCTTTTAATAATGGGTAGGCGCTCTTGTCCTTTGGAGGGTTGATAAAACGGGATTCCCTCTCAAGAGTTCTAAAATGAGCCGATCTAGCACTACTTGGCGGTTTGATGACTTTACTCATTGCAGTTGTCCTTGGTTTTTTGGCGTCAGTTACTATTTAATTCTCAATAGGTATAACGTCTGATCTTTATATAAAATATATTGTTAAAATTTTGCGATGAGCATTAAAAAAAGATGTTTAGAAAATTTTTTAAATTTTTCACTTTTAGAGATCTTTTTCACGTTATAAGTGACATATTTCCCTAAAAGGGAAATATCGAGTCACGTGCAACTTCCTTCCAAGGACCTTCCAGGATAGTACCTAAAAGGTTTCTAACTACCACATTTGAGAGTGTGTCAAATAAAGGCACCCCATACTAGTTGGTTTTTTTCTAGTTTGTTACTAACCTTTGTAACACAAAAAAATACTGGCAAAAAAAAAGGAAGAGGAATATATAAATTGAAGGAATATATAGCGGTTTTTAGAGATAAATACACGATCTAGATTTCCCTCTCCAGGTCAATAGAGTCATAAATAAAAGTGAGAATATCTTAGTTTAATTTATAATAGTTGTTTTCTTTCCAATTATAAAAGGACATGTAAAAAAAAGAAGAATGTAGGAAAAAATATTATGTTTTATCATCCTCATTCTTATTTAGAACCTCCTGTAAAGCAGACTGTTCTGGATTAGAAGTAATTCTTAAACTGTTATCTGTTGTTAATTTTTTATAGGTAAAATATGTCCCGGAGCAAATGGCTACACCAACTGCCAAAAATAAGGGAGTTAGTTCCACTGGGAAAGGTAGTTTAGAAGTTTTCCTCTGTTATGGAAGTAGAAAAACTTGTTAGTATAATCAAGCAAGTGCTGTTAGTAAATGTATTCACCTGATACATACTGCTGCATCCATTAACCGCAATGATGGCTGCATATTTTTGTATCTTATATAGTTGATGAGTAGAGTTTGATATCTTTGGGCACAAATAAAAAAACAATTTGACTAATTATTGAGAACTATATGTTTATGCACTCAAGGAATTCGTTAGAATATATTCAAGTTGTATTAGTGGTTGGTAAGTCTATATATCTATTTATTTCCCCCTTTGGCGAATTTAACGTGGAGCTGTCGGATTCCCGTTATCACTCAAAACGGTGAAATGTAACTGGCAAATCAAATGGGCGACAAGACCAAACCAACGATACAGAAAAATATTTATGATAATAGTAAGTATTCTGAGTCTGTAAAAGTTCTACAATGGAAGTTCTTGAGCCTTTTTTTTTTGGGGAGCGAGTTGGAACTTTAATGGTTTGACTATTAAAGAGAGGGTTTATATTTCATACGATCCCATACAATCTCATAAACTAACCAACTAACGGCTGCAGAGGGAATAACTTTGAGTAAACTTGCTGTCAAACCTTTATAATATCCCAATGGCCCTTCTGTAAAATAAATGGTTCTTAACCCATTCCAAATACTTGTATAACGAAACCCCATTTCTTGATTCCCCATATTCATAATTTGAAACCTTTTACGCAATAAATCAAATGGATAGGTAATAGTTTGAGAAATTGCTCCACTTATAGCACCGAAAGTTAGTTTCTGTATCCATATGGTTGAATTGGGGTTATCTTGTAACTCTTTTAATTGTTCATATACAGCGAAATTCAATGCAACACATGGTAACACTTGAAATGCGGTCGGGATCATGCCTCTATATAATCCATACACCCCACCTTCCTTGGTATATATCTGCTTCAATAAAGGGCAAAATCCAGGTGGTTTTGACAGATTTTTAGCTCGACTAGTATGCAAGTTTTGTAAATTTGCTGTTTGAACTGACAATCTGATTCTAATTAAATCTAATGGTTGTGTTACTAAAAGACTCACTAGAGCACCCATAGAACCAGCAAATAATCTTTGTCCATTAGATAATTGACCATTATACTTATTTACATGAAACATATGTTTTTTAATATATTCAAAAGTAGCAAATTGTACTGCACTGTATGGAAATATTCTTATACAATTCAACCCATTCCCCCGAAATAGGCCTTTAATCCCTTCTTCATGATATATTTGTTTAATGGCATTTGTTATCCCAGTATTGTAATTTGCATTTGTTACACTTCCTTGTAATTGCAATAAGATTTTAACTCTTTCAAATGGTGAAACAGAAGTTCGTGAAACCACACCCGCTAACCCACCGGCAACTAAAGAGATAGTAGAATCTTGGAAATGAAAATTGAAAGAATTAAATGATCCTGGTATGGTTCTTCCCATATTATAATCTTAGGATTTTAGACTCATCGCTTTTCAGGAAAACTTTTTCAGTAAACTTGTAAGAAGCTATACTGCGCCAAAGAAGTCGAAAAGTCTAAATATTTTTTTATTAAACAATAGAAAAGATATTTAGCTGGCACAAGTATAGTTAAAAATATTATAGTGCATCTCACTAAGATTATTGACTAATATAGTGATATTTTTTGCCAAGGCAACAAAAGAAAATATAATATTGCACAGCTTTTTTTTTTCACTCGAAAGATTTACGATAATTAAACCTAATTCTGGTATTAAGAGAAAGTTCAGATAAACGTTTAGAAATATAGGAAACGGCCATTGTCTGTTGCCTTCAAGTACTGTAACTTTTGAACTACGAAATTTCGTAGTGCTTAATACCAAAAGAACACTGCTAACAACTCTGATACCTCTTTGGAATCAACTCATCTATTACGTTTAAAACAAAATTCTTCTTGAAAAAACAATGCATCCCGAAAATCTACATCGGTAGAAACGTAAATTAATCAATCTACAAGGTAAATAGTTCCCTTTTGAGAGAAACAAATGTTATTTCGAAGATCCTACTTTTTTTTTTAAAAAAAACAAACAATATATTGTTCGGGGTATTGTAATGGGGAACTCACGTAATTGTAAAATTTCCCTATCAGGTAACCCTTCTTAAATATTGTTTTTTTTTTTGTTTTTTTTTTTTAATTCGCCTATCTTTCGAACCTTCGAGATAGTTTTAGCTATTAAAACACAATTTCAAGTCAGATCATTTCTAGTGTTGCAAGAATGCTTACATTATTGTGACTGATTGGATTTACACCTGTTTATTCTCAGTCAGTATCTCAAAGATAACTGAGGTAACCACTTGCAAGCTAGAGTGCCAATATCATACTGGAACTGTGGATTTGCCTTCTTGTTACTTGACTACATAGTACGGTGGGAAAGAGGACTCAATAATAACCTATTAGGAGGGAATTAATACCCGGAGAGTACGAAATTTCTCGAATGGTTCTCTAAGAAGATATTGAAAGCACATTTAAGTGTAGGAACTTCTTACTAGGAAACATCTTGTTACAAGACAAAAGTTAAAAAGGGGGGGCGGGGATTTTATCTTTGGTGGGTATGCATACTTAACTATTGAATTCTCACTTTGAAACAATAAAAACAAGTGGAGAGAGAGATGTTTTTAACTGGGTTAGGATTAGAAAAAGTGTTAAAGTTCTTGTCTTGAGAGAAAACAAAGGAATGTCACCTGTCAATCAAGTTTTACAGTGACCATGTGTTACTTTTTTAAGTAAATAATAACAAATCTATAATCCAAAAGATTTTATCCTTTTTCTTAACTTCAGGATAACAGTGAGTTTCAATGGTTTGATTAAGAGAAGTTTCCATCTGCAAGCTGTAATTTTTCTTTTCATTCAGCTTTTTTATTGTTGTAAACGCCGCATCCTTATGAAAACACAACAAAAGACAAAAACGATTTACGGTACCAATTGAATTAAATCCGTGATTAGATTAGATGAATAACATGGTTACATTGTTTAGGAAATTACTATATTAGAAACTTTCCTACGAGAATCACTTTAGTCTATTTTATCTTATTGTTCCAAAGAAATGCATAGTTAACAATTTCTATTGTAATATTTAAATTCTTCATACAATGGTGGGAAAAGTTCAAAACAAAGACATAAAGTTTGACGGTTAATCGAGGAGAGGAAGGTTAAAAAAGAAATATATCTTTCTTCTTTCCTCTCACAAGATTTCCTTGCCGAAGTTGCTCCCAATTGAACTAAATTCTATTTATGCAGTTATTTTTAATTCTTAACCCAGCATGCACCCCCCCCTCTGAAAGAAAGGAAGAAAGAAAGTCTCGAGTCTAAAAGGACAAGATGTAAGGGGGAGAATGAATTCCGCTAAGAAAGTTTTATTTATTTTGCAGAAAGAGCTGCAGAACATCATAATACTTCAGTTTGATTGATATGGTAATCTTCGGGAAGTGCTGATGGGAATTCACCATGGAATGCCAAACACTTTAAAAGAATTCAACTAATAATGGCCTCTTTGATAACAAACCTATAGAAGGGGAAATTGAAAATAGCAAAATACCCTGTATTTCGGACAGCAATGAGCACTCTCGCCCTTCTCCCGCTTAGTATTTACTATGATATCTTCGCAATAGGGGGTACAAGAATTTGAGTGGCAGGCTATGTTTTTCTAGCAAAGTAGTTTTCACTAAAATAGTGTATCTTTTTTGGCTATGCAACACTTTTTGTGTTTGTGCCATTTTCAACATTTTTCTTTGTCACAAGAACAATACCTATTTATGAAACAATAGATGTAGACAGCCAGGATGCAAGTTCGAATGAGAAAAATGTTTTCTCTCAGTCGCAACGTTTTAGATCTATTTTACCAACAATGTGTAGCAAAAAGATAAAAAGGTTTATCAAAGACAATGGAAAATTTTGAAATTCTTGTTTCCTTTGTGTGCAAAAGTCGATGATATACAATTCCCACAATCAAATTGACATTTTTCAATTTTTTACTTCCTCTTATGCATTGTTCGAAGTTTTTTAAGGTTAAGTGTGTGGTAAAGATTAACTCCAAAATTGAGGGCGCATTTTGTTTGCTTGGTTAGCCTTTTTTCTTCTTCTCTTTTACTACCGTTAATCAATCAGGCATGTTTTGAATAACTATACACACCAGAACATTCCTTTTTGGGAATGGATAATCATCTATTTAGAAAACTTAATGTTTTTTCTCATCTCCTATTTTACTATATTGTTTTATTCCTGTTACACCTCTGTTATTTTAGATTGTTTTCCTTATGGATTTTGGATCATTCAACAGACTATAAAATAACAGGTTCATATTGTATAATAAATATAGACCTAAAACTTTCCTCCTGATTATTTAAAGACAAAGCTTCAAAATATTGTAACAAAAGTTTCTTTATATTTGAACTGAACACCAACATAAGCTTTCTTTATAGGGAACTTTTACTTCTTTTTTCCTTTAACAGTGTTTAATTTTTGGTCGTCAGCACTATTGAATTACTTCACTTTTCTTTCTATAAATGATAAAGACCATATACCCAACAAGTTTCATTTACCAACATACTCAACCATTACGCTCCGTGCAACAAGGCTTGCCAAATAATTTTGAACAAAATACATCTCGAAATAAAGGACCTGACCTCGAATTAATGCTAAATTCAAATAATACATTCCTCACTAACATTAATAGATTACAAAATGGAGTAAATTCTTCTAGATTTTCCTCTCCTCAAGATCAAAATGCTTCTATATCTGTCTCTGAAAGTGCCAGTGCCTCTAACAGTATACAAGACTATGGCCGTCCTGTCTTACCACCTATATCCTCTTTGATTAAAATAGAACCCCAAAATGAGTCTTTCACTTCTAACCCACCTATCCAGAATACACCACTTCAACCTGAATCTACTGCACCTTCGACAAATTCAAATACACAGAGACCAATGATGAAAGTTCAATCTTTCCCTGCCGTCAATGTACTTCCTTCACAATATGTTGCAGTTAATCTTAATAATAACAAGAATAATAATTCTAATGATACCTACAATAGATCTGCGTTTATATATCAACCTCAAAATCGGTTGCAACCTCAATCACCACAAATTGCATATGTCCAATATTTGTCTTCAAATATTGGGGAATGCACTATACCTCAAACCTTTCCCAATTCCAACTTCGATGTAACAAATGTTCCATTCCAGCAGCAACAACAACAACAACAACAATTGGCTATGGTTACCAATGAAGGCATTGTAACTCCAATAAATTTTATCCCTTCTATGGGCCAGCCTCAAATTTCTTCATTACCTGTACAACAGCAACAACAGCAAAACGTTACTGTAGATATGAGTGGACAACCTGTGGTCAACTACTTTTTAACTCCTGTAGTTGCTAATAATGATAATACATTAACTACCAATAATTCTAGTCAAAATTTTATACGTCCTTCTCAAAATAATTTTTTTGTGAAACCATCAACTTATGTTCCCGGTTCACAAAGATCAATGTCACTCCCTTTAGGAGGAAATGTATCACAATCAAGAAGTGCTACAGAAGCTGCTAGCAAAAAATGTGGTACTGAACAAAATTATTTCAATGATAAAACCATAGTTCCTCAGAATAAATTGAATAAATCAACTACTCATAAGAAAACCTCTAAACGTATTTCCAAAAAGACAAGACCATTAAAAACATTGGATGGAATTGGTAGCAAGAATGAAGAGAAGAATAAAAATTATACAGTAGATTTTAGTTCTGCTGTAAAACATCGTAAACAATGTTCTATTTGTGGCAAGATTTGTTCAAGACCTTCTACTTTGAAGACCCATTATTTAATTCATACAGGTGATACCCCTTTTAAATGTACATTTGAAGGTTGTAATAAAGCATTTAATGTCAAGAGCAATATGTTAAGACATTTGAAATGTCATTTAAAAAAATGATACTTTCCTATCAGCATAATAGATTAGTTATTCCCATGCATTTACTTTTATTTTACATAACATTTTCTTAAATATATACATATTCTTACTTATTAATAACTATTAAATTATTATATTTTGGAGCTAACTCTTCAAATATCAAGATTCGCAAGAAGATGCAATAAGAAGACAACTAAAAGCAAACTCCATAGTGCACACAAACATATCCAAAATTGAATTATCTTGGGCCAGCTAAATTAGCGGTGCTGATTCTGATAAGACAATAACAAGTAACAACAACAAAAATTGGTATTTTTTTTTTAAACAGAATATAATAAAAATAAACAAGAAACAATTGAATTATCCCAGTCCATTGCAGTAAAAGAATTTACAAGAACGTTTTGAAGGACGGTTTTCGATTTTGTCGTTTGTAAGGTTTCAAAATTTGAACTGTTGTTCAACATCTTAAGGTACGTTGTTTTGCGGTCGTAGAAAATAATATCACTGCAAGCTTCAATTATGGTAAGTCTCCTGATGTTATCGCGCGCTATTTTTTTCTGCCTCATTTCAATAAGTAGTTTCCCCATTAGGGAGTTGGCATTTAGGAAGCCCGAAAGTTTCCCGTTAAGGGTCCCAAATGACGTACCAACTCCACACTCTCACTTGTACCATTAGAAGTGCGGGGGTCGTGGGAAAAGAAGAAAATGTTTAATGTGCTCACCTACCAAACTGTACAACGGACTATGAAACTTTGCAACATGTTGTCCAAACAAGTGTGTAGGGGGTTCTGTTAGTATGAAGAACGTAAAGTTATATCTCAATATTTCCTTGTATTTCTATCGTTTATTCCTGTCTTGCGCTTTGCTATAAACCATACATGAGACTCCGTTTTGAAAGAGACACCAAAAGAGGTAACTTTCCGGGCTTCTACTATTATTTTGACACAGCATAAAACTCCCACCTTTTTTTTTCTTTGTTCTTTTTTTTTTTTCCGCGTATTGAACAAAAAAATCACCTGTTGTCTTGTGAAGTCGTATTATTATGGCCAAGTGGTTTTTGTGATCCCAAAGAGGAAGCTCTTTTCTATTTCAAATGTGGCACCATTTTGTTAAAATAGCGTATCATGTTAACAACGAGAGCTTTTTTCGTTTTCAAATTGTATAAGGTGATTCTCTTTCTTTTTGAACACTTTTAATTATTCTCAAAGTTTTCATTCTGATGTTGTCCTCATGACAGTTTCACTAATATTGAGGGACTTTTCAAATAGCTAACCTACTATTGTTATTGTTAGTATTACTATATTGTTTTGTTTTTTTGAAGGCTTCCCTTTAATTCTAGTATATTCTAGGAGCCCATAATGCGTGTCAAGATTACAAGATTAAACAAATCCAAGATTGAGAATGGATGTTAAAAATTTACTATAAAAGGGAGACATTATTTGAAACAACTGATAATAATTTCCTGTTCCCTTTTTAGTTTATGTTATATGTTATTTTTGTCAACAATTTACAAAATAACCAAGAAACATAGTTTCCTATTCAAACAGTCAATTACATTAACAAGAAAAAATGGTCACCAGAGTTGCTATTAACGGTTTCGGTAGAATCGGTAGATTAGTCTTAAGAGTTGCTTTATCCAGAAAGAACATTGAAGTTGTTGCCATCAATGATCCATTCATTGCCAACGATTACGCTGCTTACATGTTCAAGTACGATTCCACTCACGGTAGATACCCAGGTGAAGTTACTCACGATGACAAGCACATTATTGTTGACGGTCACAAGATTGCTGTCTACCAAGAAAGAGACCCAGCTAACTTACCATGGGGTGCTTCCAAGGTTGACATTGCCATTGACTCCACTGGTGTTTTCAAGGAATTAGACACTTGTCAAAAGCACTTAGATGCTGGTGCCAAGAAGGTTGTTATCACTGCTCCATCCGGTACCGCCCCAATGTTCGTCATGGGTGTTAACGAAGACAAATACGCTGGTCAAACCATTGTTTCCAACGCTTCTTGTACCACTAACTGTTTAGCTCCATTAGCTAAGGTTATCAACGATGCTTTCGGTATTGAAGAAGGTTTAATGACCACTGTCCACTCTTTAACTGCCACTCAAAAGACTGTTGATGGTCCATCTCAAAAGGACTGGAGAGGTGGTAGAACCGCTTCCGGTAACATTATCCCATCCTCCACTGGTGCTGCCAAGGCTGTCGGTAAGGTCTTACCAGAATTACAAGGTAAGTTAACCGGTATGGCTTTCAGAGTCCCAACTGTTGATGTTTCCGTTGTTGATTTAACTGTTAAATTAGCCAAGGAAACCACCTACGATGAAATCAAGGCTACCGTCAAGGCTGCTGCTGAAGGTAAGTTAAAGGGTGTCTTAGGTTACACTGAAGATGCTGTTGTCTCTTCTGATTTCTTAGGTGACTCCAACTCTTCCATCTTTGATGCTGCTGCCGGTATTCAATTATCTCCAAAGTTCGTCAAGTTAGTCTCTTGGTACGATAACGAATACGGTTACTCCACCAGAGTTGTCGACTTAGTTGAACACGTTGCTGCTAACTAAACTTAGGATATTCAAATTTTTAGAATTTAATATTTCTAGTTTTTTTTCCATTGTAATGACATCATCATATTAATGAATATATATTTTTAGAGCAATTTTATATAGTATATAGAAAGTTAAATTTACTTTTATCGCTTTATTTTTTTTCTTTTTCTGTTATTTGAAGCATTTTCTAAGAAGTGTTTTAGTCTTGGCATTGGTTGCCCTCTAGTACGTGATTAATAGCTGTACAAAAAGAATTTGAATTTATTTCAATTTTGGATTGGAGTAGGAAAAAGGTATGAAGAATTTTCAATATTGAGCCTGAAATAACATCATCAATTTCCAACTTTAGCTTGCTTTTGGCTATTTAGTAAAAATTATAAATATTAAAGGGAGAAAATCTTAGCCTGAGAGTCCAACTTGGGACAAAGATTTTGCCCCTTGAAGCAACCGAACTCTCAAGGATATTTGAGAATTAGTTGATGTTATAGTAGCATAAGTAATTTTGTATAACCCCACATTCTTCGGTGTTAATCATTTCATTTTTAAAATGAGTTCTGTCTTTTTATTAAATTTATTAACAAAAAAAGAAAACTCCAAGATGCCAAGGCAAGAAATACTGTTTTCTGCAATTTATAACAAGCGCAGATCATAGAAAGTGTATTAAATTCTTGTACTTACATCTTAAAGTTTAGAATTGCTGTGGTTATTTTTTTAGATGACTGGAACACTTTAAATTTATTTGTATACAAAAAAATTCGGTATGCATAACCCAGAAAGGTGTAGCATAACTCTACTTGCCTAGAAATATCTGTGATGAGGTTAAAAATGGCCAACCTAAAGAGCTAATTTAAGAATAAACCAATTTTTCTTTAATTGTGTAAAGTCTAAATGTAGTTTCACTCTTAACTATACAAGTTTTATTAGTGGATCTGGCGGAAACAAAGGGTAAGTAGCAAAGAGAAATGAATTCTCCGTGGATTTTGAGATGAAACTAACACCCAAATGTTCAGTAACACATGTTATTCTAGAATTATTTAACGTTCATTCATATAAGATTTATGATTGCCATCGCTTATGAATTTGATCAGGGCTGATATCTTAGACGCAAAGTTAAAATACCAAAAAAAAAAACAAAAAAAAAAAACAGCAGTACACTTTTCCAGTGGAATGAAGTATAAGTTATAAAGAAATTTAGTCTCTCTACCTTCTCTTCACTTAAAAAGTAAAAAGAATTTTATTCATGTAGTTTAATTTTTAAATCTTTGCCTCTGGGCATGTGGCTGAAAAAAAAAAGCAAAAAAAAAAGAGATACACCTCTATTTCTGGGTTATTCCCATATGAAAAGGGTGAATTTCATATAAACGTCACACATTTAAAGAAAGCTTGTAAATTATGAAGTTCATGAGAATTTTGTGGAGGCTCAAAGTCTTGTCATCATTATTCAATGTAACAATAAACTAATACTAGTGTATTTTATTACATACCAATATTTTTCTCCCTTTTGGTCTAAGTCTTATAACAGGAAGTTACTTTTGTTTTACAAGAAATAACTACAACAAAGGTCTGCTACTAATTAGTTTGTCTTTGACGAATTACATGTTTAACACTCCTATATGCGCTTATTATTTTATCGGTTATGTATCTAAGCTTTTGACTAAGGGATTGTTAATTCATGAAATCAAAAGAATCGTATTTCTCTTTACAAAAAAAAAGCGAAAAAACTAGTACACATATCGAAATCTGTCAGCTATATTTCTTGACTTCATCAACTCTACACATTCCACACAAGATCCACTATTTCTGAAAAGCAGAACTAAATTATATTAAGAAGAGAGATAATAAGAACAGATATAATAATAACTAGAATGTGTGGGGGTATCACGGTATGGTGTGTTTCTTCTTTGGGAACAAATAAAAAAGGAGAAGGAAATACAGGATACCTCTTTGGGTATCACCATCCCACACATTTTCTAAATTTTTTTTTTCGTTGCCCTTCAATTGCTTATTGTAATGGAGGCAATACATGTAATTTTAAGTTTGCAGCTGTTCCACTTGCACGCCAACACTTCGCCACCTAACCGTACCGTAATTTTTTACTCTTTTTTTTTTTTCAATTTCCTTAATTAATTCTCGTCTTGATCTAATGTTTTTTTCATGATAATGCAAGATAAGAAGTTAAAAAAAAGCTTAAATAAACCAAAAATGCCTGTGGACAACTGTCCTTAACGGGAAACAGCTGCTGTTGCAGTAATACTCGAAGATAAGCCATTTCTTAGAATAGAAATCTGCACTCATAGTGAAAATTATCTTCCCTAGATTTCTTGGCTAATTTAATGAATCCCAACCGCAGGTTTCACTGCAGGAGAAGTCAAAGGCAACAAAAAAAATCAAGCGAAATAAAGAGAAAGAAAAGGTGAGGAAAAGATACGCACTTGACTGCAACTCTAGATCACACAGACCCAGACATTATCTCAGTCGAGTGGTGAATATGCATGGACACGTTTAAAAGGTCATAATACCATTGCACATGCAATACAAACTCATGGTGGATATACTATATATTTGATCTCTGATAATAAAGGTAGTTACCACGTAAATAAAAGCAACAGTAAAAAAAAAAGAATTCATCAAATGTTATGGTAATGAGGGGAAAGGATTGAATATATATATCTATAAAAGCTGTTGAATAATACAAAAAATTAGTAGAAATTAAGAAGTCATAAAAGGATGGTAAAGCCAGAAAGAAAAAAAAAGGTTGTTATGATACTTAGTAAACGGACATTCATTATGGAAGAGTACCTTTGGCTAACTTCTTAGCATGACTTTTCATATGTCTAATCATATTACTCTTAACATTAAAGGCTTTACTACAATTAGGCCATGTACACTTATATGGAGTAGCACCTGTATGAATAACATAATGTGTCTTCAATGTTGAAGGTCTTGAACATTTCTTACCACAAACAGGACATTGTTTAGTTCTACGAATATCTAAACTTAATTGCTTTTGGATCATTTTCTTACCATTAGCTTTATTTATAATAGTAGATAATGATGCAGTAGGTGATGCATCCAAGGATTTTACACGAGTATCCTCACTTAAAGGAGACACTGATGTATTAGGAGATATAACATCAGTAAGACCTGAACTATTATTTTGCATAATTGGCGTGGATAAAGATCTTGCAGGTACTAATGGAACAAAAGAGTTTACAGGGTAAGCTTGAGTTGAAGTAACCGGAACCATATAAACTTGAACATATTGAGGTTGTTGCTGTTGTTGTTGCATTCTTGGATTTGGTTGTATAAAAGCTTGTGGAGATGGGACAATAGACCCTGGTGGAGTTGGATAACCTGTATATATTTGGGTTGAATTTGGCTGTGACATCGATATTATGGTAGGTTGTTGTTGCTGTGGGGGTTGGATTAAAGTACTAACAACTGGTGAAGACACCGTCATAGCCTGTTTACTTTGTTCTTGGAATGAAGTTGTAGCATATGCAGGTACATGGATCATTTTATTCTCTTTATTATTAGTAGTACTATTAGTTGGATGATTCACATTCTCTACTAGCGAGGATAAAGGCGGCAGATGAGTATTAGATGAACATGTTGATGGAGATAAAGATGGAGATGGAGCTACATTATTATTCATATCTATACTGTTATTAAGGTTGCTACTTGTTCTTGAAGAAAATGGAATTTGCTTGATGTAACCTTGAATATTCGACTTTGTGGTTTGATTTGACATTATTGGAAGATATCCTATTTCTGGAGGACCTTGAGACCCTTGAGCAGAAACAATTCTTCTTGGATTGGGTGAGGCAATACGAGGGAGCATGGCTATGATCAATGTAAAAATAAATGAGGAAAATTAAACTGGTAGCAGCAAAATAAAATACAGGTATTACGTTTCTAGATAGGTCGTTATACTTTCTTTTAGATAATGATCGTTTCTAAAAAAATAGCAAAAGTCTTAACAAACGTCAATAAATTTTAAAGCTAAGTGAAAAAACCAGAAACGAACAACTACAAAGCTACGAATAAAACATGAGGGCCTCTTTAATAAAGTTGCCCTTGGTTAGAAACTATCTGATAAATATCCACTAACCATTAGCTTTATATATCGTTAAGCGAGATCCCAGCAGGAAAAAAAAAAGAATACTTAAAAACCAAATATCACTAATGATATTAAGTTAGTAGATTTGTTATTGTAACAAAAAAAACAAGGATTACAAAGATGCGTATTTGTTTTTTTTTTTCCAATCTTTTTGTTTAAAGTTTCTCAGAGATTCTTTAATGCGCATGGTATTTCGACTTTAGAAGCCATTAAATCCTTTTCCCCCACCACAGTTACCTAGAAATTCCGTAGAGATTTACTTGCCAGCAAAACAGAACAATCTAAAGGGGGAGAAATTCATTCAATTTGTAGGAAATAGAGGTGGATTACAAAGGAAGTGATTATTTTCTTGTTTTCTCTGATGAGCTTTTCTTTTTTTCCACACTTGAACGGCCATTGTTCTTTGTTTTCTCCAAGCAAGTTGCCTAAACTATCAGTTCAAGGAATGTTTCTTAAAGCGACTCTGCTGAGAGAAAATTTCCTATTTTGGATAAACTTGGCTGCGTGTGGTAGGAAACTTGAATAAGGCATTGTTAATTAAGTCGCCAACCAACTAACAAGGGTGTTTTTTAAAAGGGGGGGAGGTTTTCGCTTCTCCCCACAAAAGTTACAAACCAATAAGTATTATAATGCTCGATATGGGAAAGCAAACAACAGTGTAATTGTTTTTTGGTGATTTTCAAATTTCCTTCTTTATTTTTTTCCATACGTTTAAATTCGGACAGAACAAACTAATGTCCTGTCCGTGCGTTACTCACTTGATCTTAAAGCAGAGGGAATAAAATACCTTTGTTTCTTGCTGTAGGTATTTTTGGGACCACCATTTGTTGCTTTTTTTTGCCTTTGGTAATTTTTAGTGGATCCTTTAGGCCATATTAATTTTAACCTTCAAGAAATTTTGTTAAATAGAATGTAGTGTTTCGTTCCTACCAAAGTAGCTCTCTTAACTGATTTTTTTTGTTTTTGATCTTCGGTCGTAATAAATAACAGGACTTGCTTCAAGGAATACTACCTACTTATTTTTCTACTGATCAACCTTCTTTTGTTTTTCTCTTCAAGATAATTACTCAACCATCGATGTTCTTGGACATCAAGTGCCTATAATAATAGATATAGATCCTGATGTCACCAAGAAATTTAGCATAGCGGAGATCCAAAGTTTTAGTCTTACAAGACTTAGAGAATCATCTAAAGAATAAAAGACCAACTATGTTGAGACAATAATCAATACTAAATCTAGAAAGATCTGCTGTATTCACTTAATCTGTTTTCCTGTTTTTTTTTTTCTTAAGTAGGCAATCTGTGAAAATTAGCAAACAAAAATCTTGGAAAAAAATAGAGCAGAAAAAACCGTACGATTTAGAACGGGGATCTGTGTTCCAGGACAATTCAACTTGCATGAATAAAGAAGGGGAAAAAACTTTAACCTGCAGAAAAAGAATAGAAATACAAAAAATTGATCTGTTACCTGTTGGGAAACGTTAAGTCTTTTCACAATACATGGACGGTAAAGTCTTTTCCGAGAATTAACAACAAAGATCAAACTTTAATAATAGAAGAAATTAAAATATCTTTGTTTAAAAAGTTGATCAAATGAAAGGAAAAAAAGAAGAGAAAGATTAAAGGCAAAGATATTAACCTATCGTTAACTTTTAAATCTCAACTTTTCAGGCGGGATTTTTGGTAAATTCTTAGATTTTTCAGGATTTTCACCAGTTTTATAGTGAATAAATTTACCGCTAATGTAAATATTCAAGAAGACAATGGGTAAAGGCAGAGAAAAATCACGTTAGTTTTCTTTCTTTGTTTTTCTTTAAAGAAATTCCATCACTAAAAAATATTTTACGCCTCTTCTTAAAATTGTTTTGTTTGACTGTCAAGGAATTTCCCTAGACAACTGGCTCATTGTAAATTACAAGAAATGTAAGACTGACAAAAAAACAGAAATTTTTTTCGCTTTGTCTATTTGGATTTCTTACAGTTTTTTTTTTCTTTTTCTTTTAATTATTAAAAATGTGTGAAAATAAAATGCTTGTAATAATTAAAAAGGGCTACTTGTCTATATGATGGTCTGAATGTTACTATTGTCTAAGATAAGACTATTCGCACCTTTATTATTTTCGGTAGCTTGTTTATTTGGTATTTAATTTTTGTAGTATGAAAGAAAAAGAAATATTCATATAGAAGGCGTTATACCATACAAAAGGGCATATGCTGGGTTAAGTTCATCCAACAAATTGGTGTGAGTATATAACGGAAAACAGAAATATTGTTCGTGTAGTTTTAGATTGTATAGTAAAAATGATATTCTGACATAAAATAGCCAAACACTTTCTGAACCTGTGGGTAACTTGATTTAGACATTCCTGTACGTACATGTTAAAAATCTTCCAATAGGACTTACTTTTTTTCTTAGAATGAAGAATTTACATAGGATTAATGGCTATTACTTTTTTTCTTGGCTTAAACCGATTAGTCCTACTAATAGATTGAATCAAGATCTCGAGTTATTACTTCTAGTTATTGTCCTCCCAACACAACCGTTTCAAATGAAGATACTCCTGCCAAGACTCAAAAATCTTGAGAACAGCCCGGTATACCCGTTCTAATCACTACAACCTGCTGACAATTACAAAAATACGTCTCTGAATATGCACCCCTTCTATGTATTCTTGCTTGAAATATAGAGAATTCTTTGCAATCTGGAGAAATATACCGGTAAAACCTATAAACACCTTGCACACCCTTTCTTAAGAAATTATCTACTTCCCTTTAATTATACCTAATGTGAAAGTATAGAAGTTTATGGAGTTTTCGGGGTCATAAAAAGGAAATGGCGGGGGTACTAATTTAAGGCAAGAGTCAACGAACGATCCTTCTGTCAAAAAGAAAAAAGTATTATGAGAAGTTTTGATGTGATAATTCGAACTTTAGATAAAGTAGTTACATGAAATAATAGCAGTGGCAATAGGAAGGATCTTCAAAATGTAATTAGGAAAGCAAGAAGTGTACGTCATATCTTCTTGTTCTTTTTATCGGTTAAGGAATTTATCGGATGGGTCTTTTTTTTCTAAAATGTATGAAATTCTTTGCAGTCTTGGCAAAAAGTTATTAACCTCACCGATATCTCAAAGAAAGAGAAGAGAATTCCACGATTCGTTGATCACTGAATTGCATTTGCATAGCATAGCAGAAACTCTGTTTTTTTTTTGTTATTTGTAAAGTACCTGGTTGGGTACTTGCTGAACCTTTTATTAACATCAATAATAATTGTCAGCCGTTTCTTTTATCTGGGCGCCCCTTTAAAGGCAAATATACTTACATATAATGGAATATTACTAATGCTTATGGCCCTTCTTATGTTGAATTAAATTATTGTTTGTAGGTGGGACAATCATTTGAAAATGGGAGTAAAGTTATCAGAGTTTCACCCGATAAACTCTTGAGAAGATTAATGAACCGATATAATTTCCATTGATAACTTTCAGATTCATATCCCACAAAGATAGTTACAAGAGTTCTGATCCAATAAATTGATTTTGTAAGGTGTAACTAAAGATAATGCTGGATTAAAATATATATGCTATATAGAAGAACATCACATCGTAAAGTATACATATATATGAATATACATGTGACAGTGCAACGTATTAACACACACATATATGTAATATAAACATGCGATGTTGTTAGTTTATATTGTATATTTTAGATTGAAAAAACCTTACCAAACTTAATAACAGAAGGGGAAGTAAAAACAAACCTAAGAATATGTTTCGATCAAAGTGTCACGTAAATTACCTGATATAGATTCTGGATTAGCGTCCTGAAGACGGAAGATACTTTCAATAACGGATAATTCTGGAGCAGTAGTGTCTAACCCAGTAACAGCTAAATAATCATTTACTACCATACCAGCACCAACAACAGAACTACCACGATTAACAGTACCAGCAACTAATGGGACTTGTAATAAAGATGACAATTCTTCTTGATCTTGGATTGTAGTTTGTGGATGAACCAACCCACCTTGATTACTTAATGCACAATATGAACCAACAAGAATATTACCTGAAATAGTTTGACGGAAAACTTCAACACCAAGAACATCACTTATTAATTCTTCAGTTTCTCTGTCAATATCTGGGTGTACTAAAGCAACATAATCATTACAACAAATTACATTACCTAAAGCAGATAATCTTTCTTCTACCCTCTGAATTTTAACTTCGTCCGGTAAACTGTTTCTTAAATGTTGTAATTCTTGATCAGTAGTTTGTGTTGGGACTAAAAGACCTCTACGATTACCAGCAGTCATACGACCGATAATACGGGTACCAGCAATAGTGGTGTGAGCAATTGGAATGGCATCACCTAATTCAGCTTCAAAAGCAGAATAAAAATTTTCAGATCCACCAACTGCTACTAAACAGTAAGTGTTAGTTAATTTAGAAAAGACACCAATTTCATTAGAGTTTTCAAATTGAGTTCTAGTAGCCATGCTTTGTTAAATAAAATTAGTTTTAGTTTGTGTTGACTTTATCTATGTCTGGGATAAAAATATATAACAATTACTGGGGGGATGTAGTTATAACTTTTCCTCCTTCCAATTTCAAAAAGAGAGCTTTAAAATTTGCGTCGACTTCAAAAAATTTTCAATTTGTGAGGGTAACGGATATCACAATTTTACTATAGGAGTCGGACTATAAACAGAGGGTGATCCACAGCAATAAGACCTGTTATGACGAGGGAGGGGCATCCAGGAGTTACTCTAAACGTACATATGTTGTGATAGGATAAGGATGGAAGAAAAAAACGAGAAAACCGGTCAAGATTGGGTTCAAATCTGGAAAACACTGGGTAAACTCAACATATAAACCATATTCTTCTTTTCCCCGTTGGAAATGGAACATACCACACCGATGGGACCCTTGTCACAGTCTGCGCAGATTAAGTATTTCAGGTACTGGTCGATCCTCCAGTTTTCACCATCATATTCAAATTCAATATTTTCCACGAGACCCTGGTTAGAGGGAATATCTTTTGATACGCCAATATTATCAAAATCCCAAACATCTTTCACCAACAGAAATTCAATCATTTCACCATCAGTACCTTCACCGTTACGTTTTTGCATCAATTGAAATAGATTTAGTACATTATTTTGTAATTTTACCACCGGTGCCGCATCTAACTTGATAATCTTAGAACTACAATCTCCAAAAGAACAACAGTAACTCATTTCTGTATTAGCTGATAAGCAACAGTTCTGTTTGTTTCTTAATATTTTGTCAAACAGTTGCACCTTGTAAGAATTCTTTATTTTATTATGTATTTTTCATAGTAAAACTTTTTGAAATAAGATCTGTCACATGCAGCCAAAAATCCATATATTCCCTATATATTATCCTAGTATACAATCTATTATCTCTATAAACACACTACTCCTGTTCTAAATCTTTATTGTCTGTGTCCTTTGCAAATGTCTTTCGTCTCTTGGATGCCTCAATCATTTCATGTTTACGCTTTCTCTTTATCTTATCCATCTTAGGTACCGTACTGATTTGTTGTCTTTCTTTGAACAATTTACCCTTCTTTAATGATTCCTTTTCTCTCTTACTCATCTTGGAGATCTTATCCATCCATCCAGCAACTTCACATCCACTTTGTTTCATCACATTAATAACTGGTTTAATAGCAATAGAATCTTGTTTTGTATAAAATGTGACAGCTTTACCTGAACGACCACCTCTACCGGTTCTCCCAATTCTGTGAACATATGCTTGTGCTGTTCTTGGAACATCATAATTTATGACAAGATTAACACCTTTAAAGTCGATACCACGAGCTAAAACATCAGTACAGATTAAACACCATAATTCACCTGATTTGAATCTTTCAATGATTTTGTCTCTTTGCATTGCAGTTCTCTCAGCATGAATGACATCAACATTCATTCTATCATACATCAATTCATGATACAAAGCCTTAGCTCTTGTAATAGATTCCAAGAAAATAATAACTGGGGGTTTAAATTCTCCATCTTGAACTAATTGTCTAATAGCAATTAATTTACCTTCTTCATTACCGCAATAAGTTAATTTTTGTTCAATATTTGTATTTGCTGCTTCTTTATGGCCAATAATAATACGTACTGGATCCATCATAATAGTGTTGGCGATTTCTTCCACTCCTGAAGGAATGGTAGCAGAAAACATTGCTTTACGTAAATTTGAGTCACTACATGAACTTAGGATATCATCGGTTTGCTCCACAAATGTTTTATCAAATAATTTATCAGCTTCATCAAAGATTAAATGTTTAACATTAGATAAATCTAAAGCTTCATTTTTCACGACATCAATTAATCTTAATGGAGTGGAAATAATAATATCATATTTTTTATCACTAATAACTTTATTTTTCAACTTACCACTTAACGATTTAGATAATAAGGCAACTTGTAAAGGTCTTTTCTTGGATAAGAAGATCTTATTGGCTAATTTAATACATTCAATGAATATTTGATTGGCCAATTCTTTTGTTGGTGAAATAATAAGCCCTTTCAATCCATCAATATCTTTATCATTGATAACTTGTTGTATTATAGGGATTAAAAAGGCAAGAGTCTTACCGGACCCTGTGGGGGCACATGCTAAAATATCTCTACTATGCAAAGCTAACGGGATGGTTTCGCATTGAATTGGAGTTGGTTCAGTGAAATGATTTTCAATTAAATTATTTAATAAACGTTTATCAAATGAAAATCTACTAATTAAGTCTTCAAATGATCCAATTGGTAACGGCATATCTTCCCCTGATACATTCCCTTGGTATGATTTACGTAATGCAGTAGCTTGAGCCACAGTAGTGATCTTAGGTTCAATCTCTGTAATTTCTTCTTCATGTTTATGCTCAGAATCTGATACTGAGTCTTTTTCAGTTTCATTATCTTTCTTACCATCCACAGCTTGCATTATTCTCTTATTACGGAAAAAATCTAACTCTTTAACGATATGTGCATCATCTTTCTCATGTCTATTAATATCTTTCTTTGTGGTGTCACTCTTGGCTCCATTAACAGGAGACTTTTTTTTGTTCACAGAAGCGCCTCTAGTCAATACTCTAAAGATATCCATGCTTTATTAACCTGCTTATTCACTGGTGTCCTCCAAAAACGATGGAATGAGAGAATTACTTTCCTTATTAAATGTCACTTTGAAATATCGAAAAATTTTCAAAGCTCATCTCATCGCAAAATTTTGATATAGTAGAGCATACCCGGATATGCTAAAAATTACATTGTATACAGAAGGCTTATTACAGATTGAAAAGGTATTGAATTAGCTGTTCTTGAACCAAGAGTTTGACGAACTTTCAGGTAGGATTGATGATAAAATTTTGAGAAAGAAGTGTCAAAATCGCCAAAAGTTTTCACAATTCTAGAACCGTTGTACTAATAATTTGTGTGGTTGCTACCATAAGGATTGAGTGAAGAACTGGAAAAATAATTGCCTTTCTCATGAGAATTAGAAGGGTAATGTCACATCTTTTTCACCATTGCTGAACTGTGTGAGGTTATATCAACAGACCTCATTCAAAATTTGTGGGTTGGTGTGGATACAGATGATTGTATCGATGAAGGTTATTGTTGAAGCCTTGCAGGATGAACCGTGAGTGTAAAAATTGATGCAATTTTATATCTCAGTTGGTACAAGAAATGTAGCAGTTCGCTATGCATTAAATTAACACTTTTGATCATATAGAGGCTATCTATTCCAAGGTTAGTACTCCCTTGGCACAAGGCGAATTGACTGATTCCGTTTACTTGAAAAATCAATTCCAAACATGTTTATCCACAACAATATTGACTCTGATACTCTGAGGGTACACCCTACAGGAGCAGCTCTCCTTGGCCAACCAACCGATAACACGTATCCATAAGATTTATTCATTAGCTGACTTACTATACTATCCTATATTAAGGAAGCCTTTGCTGAATTCAGGACAGAACTTGTATTCTTGCAGGATATTGGCCTCGTATAAGGGTAAGATGGCCTGATTGGATGTGCTTCCATTATTGCTCAAGTACAGGCTTCGATGCAAGAGTCGAGTATCCCCATTACCCAGTTGGTAGAAGAAGTACGACAGGCTAAAAAAGATTTCCCTATCTATCAAATGAACACTGATACTAAAATTGTTGCTTTCCATTCCAATGTGGGTTCTCCTGAGCAGGCAGTTAATCCATATTATGAACCATTAAAACTAATATTGATTGAAAATTCTTGCAAATACTACAAATTTAGTTTTAAGTAGTAGAGGTAGAAGAACTGATGCATATTAGGGCCACCTCTCTACAGCGAAGATTCCAGCTACAACATCAGAGATGTTCATCACTAAACGGACTCCAATTACTATTACTGACCAACTTTTGAGTGTCCAGCTCTTCCTAAAAATTCAAGAAAATCCATAGATAACCATTCATTCTGTTACAAAAGTTTTTACTCATTTATATATAATTCCAATACAAAACTGTGAGAATGATACTAGTCCTTTAAACCTTTATTTCCTAGATGAAGCCCAGAGGAGAAAAAACCATGATATTTTCTCTATTAAACTTTCAAACTCCAACACGAGACACATAACACATTTGTTAACACTGATGTTTCAATTCTTTCAACATATGGGTTGTATTCGTTTGTCTCACTTAGATCCATGGTACATGTCGCATCTTTTATATAGTATTTTGCTACTTTATCATTTTTTACTGGTATATTGCCAAATTTATGCCTTCTGTAACATCCATGGTATTTTTTGTAATACGAAGGGTACTACTCAGGAATCAACATAATTATCCAAGGATATTATGGTTTAAGATCTAGCTGGAAAATAATTATGGAGACAAATTGGCCTCAAGAAGTCGATCAGAAATGTACGGAAATTAACAGTTATTTGTAGGAAGTTGATTTCGAAGAAACGATATAAGCAAGACTCAAAAACATAACCATTACTACAGAGACATTAGAAAACACTTGTCATAGTTTGGATGTGGCTAAACCTATTTTTAACTATTTTGATTATTCGGGTATATCAAACAGAAAATGATAATTACTTCTGACCATAAATGAACAGAGATCGTTAATTACTCAGGTCTGTGTAGCATTTGGAAAGTGTTCACAAGTAAAGTTTGTTGCAATGTATATATAATATATTTAAATATATAGTCCGTAAATAGCTTTCTTTTATAAGATAGTACTCCCTCAAACACTATCACTTCCTTTTTCTTATTACTTTTAGTATTACGCAGCATCAAAAAGAGACCCATTCTCTTCTTGGTGGATACAAAAGAGAAAAACAAAGAAACCAAAAAAACATTCCACACATATGTATAACATCTTCAGCTTATTCAAGAGTGTAACACTACCCCACCCATCATTCTTCTCTTAGTTACATACCGTCATTTTACATACCGTCATTTTTCTGTTCGGACTTTTTTTTAACTATGAAAAAAATCAGAAAATGACACAAAATGAAAAAGAAAAAGAAGTACAAAAAAGAGAGGAATATTAGCTTGTGTCACTACCTTTACTTCACTTCCAAGA